>JAMKCH010057362.1:0-20687 GCA_023653785.1 Ophioderma brevispina
AGTGGAATTTATGCCATTAGCATTGGGAACAAGACTGGGGAAACCTTCTGTATCCTTTCTCAAAAGCACCTTACCCCTACTATTTAATGATATAGACTCCTCTATTCACGTAATGGTAAAAAAACCCTTCCTCAGAGACCGTATAGGACCTGCTCTATTTTAGTAAATGGCCACCTTTCTTACAGCAAATGTGCTTTTGGTAATACAGGGGGGGGCCGGAATGGTGTTATTTTTTGTTAAGTATAGGGCGTAGTTAAAAACAAGCAACCAGCTTTGTTCTCAAGTTTTTGAACAATGTTAAATGGGGGTTTACGCCAAGGTGAAGTGAGTACCACCTTTAAAGCAACAAAACACCTGTCCTCTTTTCAACGATTGTGATGGTTATGCACCCAAACATGTTCATGGATGGCTGAGTAATGTCAAGGTTTCAACACAATTGGAAGAAAAATGGGGACTGGGGGACCAGTTTTTTGATAAGTGAAAAAGCGTTTTGCGTTGATTCCTCTCAACTCTCCATCTTCCTTCTTCAAAAGTTCAGTCAGGTAGTGCATTACATAATCTTTTTGAAGTTTGCAAGGATTATTTGCTTGTCATAGGTTCCAGCCCAGCAAAAAGCATGTGTAGTAGCATGGTTATTAATTTTCACAGTGTCCAAGATGCCTCAATTGATAAGAGCAAAGGGGTCTTTGTGGTAATGGTTATGTCCACCAAATTCAACGGCCCAGTGGCAAGAGGCAATTCGAGCACAATTTCCTGAAAGTGACACCTCTCCTCCCAGAAGCACGATATTGCGAAATATTAGGAAGTACCAGGCTACAGGAAGCAGTCTTAATCGCAATAGAGGGAACTCGGGAAGGCCACGAAGAGGACGTTCTGATGAGAACATTTAGGCAGTAGACATCTCCAACAGCAGAATCCACGAAATGTAGTGCCAGAAGAAATGGTTTAGGAATTCCATCTGCAACATTTAATCATACACCAGACTGATCTCGATGGAACATCATATCAAATGAAAATTCGGCACCAACTTCTGCCCGCGGACTTGCCATGACAACAAGACTTTTGTCAATGGTTCATGACCAATTCCAGGCCAATGACGGGTTCCTCACCAATCTTGTCATTGGCGATGAGTGTAGTTTTTGGATGAATGGGGGAAGGTGACGACATGAATGTTTGGGAGTATGCTCTAAAAGGTCATCCTCCAGAACTAAATTTGGATGTGAACTTCAGTCGAGAAAATGAATGTTTGGGGTGGCATTGTGGGAATGTTTGTTATGGGGCCATTCTTTTTCGAGAAACATGATGAACGGAATTGGTCTACTGAAATCTGAATCAGCATGTGATTCCGGAACTAATGACAAACTTTCAAGTTCAAGAGAGAGGCGTGTGTTGTTCTTTAGACGTTTATGGTGGGCCAGGATGGTGCAACACCCCATCGACTGATAGATGTTAGGAACAGGTTGGCGGAAGTCTTTGGACACCGTGTGATTGCTCTGCATCATAATGTGGAATGGACACCACGTCACCGGATCTGAATGCTTGCGATTTCTTTCTTTGGGGAACCTCAAAAGCAAAAATTTTTTTACCCCCACCACCTGACCTTGCATCGCTTCGTCTAGGAATAATCAATGAGTTTGATGCATCACGACCCCAGAGACAAATGATTTGCAGAGAGGTTGTTAGCGAAATGGAGACGCATACTCACCTATGATGTGTAGAGAGAGATGGCGGACATGTTGAAGGGACATGGAGTGGAATTTACATCCATAAGTAGAAGAAGATAATGGTAAGTTGAGATTATTTACTGCAAATTCCATATGTTACTTGATTTCTAACAGATTATTTCAATGTCCAAAACTTGGTCCAAAACCAAAATTGGCCTTGCTCTCAAGAGAGGGCATTTCCTCAGCCATCCATGACCGTGTATGGGCGATTAACATATCATTGGAAAGAGGAGAAGTGTAGCTTTAAGGTGGTATTATTTGTTTTGCTGCAAACTTAAATCATTATTTCACAAAATTGAAACAACTCTGTTGCGTTTTTTATATGCAATGTATACACATCTTGTACATTTTTTTTAAAAAAGGTTTGACCTTATCCCAAAAACTAAATTAATATCCTTGAAGGTGGGTTGACTCCATCAACATCCCGGTCCACAAAAATTTTATGCCATCTACTATCCCAACAGCTGGACTTTTACAATTGGTGATTGGAGATTGTTTTTGTTGATACGCTGCACAAGAGGGAGAAAACAATGAACAAGGGACCATGATCTGGTCACCCACCTTCAAAGGGGCATTTTTTTGATACACAGGCCTCATCCCCCCCCCCCAAAACTTACCTAAAAACATTTCGAGGATATAGATTTTTATTATTTTTTTCATCTGAACATGTCGGGCTAAGTAGAGCATGTGTGGCCTAACTCTGATTGTCATGGAATCTACTCTGGACCATAAAACGGACAGAAATTTATGTACAGTGGCCTATGCGATCCCGTGATGCAACACATTTGTCATAACCCATCAAAAATGCACCATCAGAAAATCAACTGAAATGTTGGAAAAAAAAAAAAAATTGAAATAACGCTTTCTTGGGAATATCTTGTGAAGCAAATAAAAAACGAGGTGCTTTCGGGATCAAGAAATGCACTATAAGCAGTTGCAACTGAAATATTTTTACATTATGCTTACAAATGACATAAGCCTTAAACCTCATTTAGAAAATAAAAAGTGTCTTAAAAAAATTCCCATGCCATCTAGGTAACTATATAGTCAGGGACAAATTAGGCAAATCAATTGGAAGACACCTTCCATCAAATCAGCAAACAGAGCACATGCTGTGATTAGATTGGTATTGACAGTGTATGTCAAACACTCCTTTTATCCAGTTTTGAACTCCCAGCATTGATAATCACAAAATTATTTAATGGACCAAAAACATTGGAATTAGAAATTGTCGTCGTCGTCTTCGCAGCCGCCGTCATCGTCATCATCACAGGATATATATTCTATTGTGCTTTGACCTCAGAATACAAAGCGCCCGGCCCATATATTGGCTGCCACAGGAAAATCATCAGAATCCTTGTCGCTTTCCTTAAAAGTTTGCTGCAGGACAACAAGGCACTCACACATATCCACTCTTTAGATTGTGATATTCCACCAACAGCTCCCCAGTTCACTCCTGGGTGCGGGAAAGCAAGTGAGGTAAAGTGCCTCTTGCCCAAGGGCACAAACACTTGTATGCAGTGGGACTCGAACCCATGACCTTCAGATCATGGGATGGATCATTTGTATCCACTGACCACATTTGGCCCACAATTCCACCATGTTAACCCATTGTATCAAATAGTGTTGCATTTTTTTTAATTGTTGTCAAGTCACTTCTTCTAGTACAAAATTTTAGATGGCTTTTTAACTAATACCAAAAATATCACCCTCACCAAGAAAATATCAGCCTCTCTGACGAGCTCAATATTTGATCTTGGCTAGGATTTTTGATATTAAACCCTCCAGCCATCTAACACTATATAATTACCATGCACTAAGCACCGTTATGGGTTCACCAGCACGTTTCTTTACACAAAATAGTAAGAAACACGGCTTGATGGAAATGCCAACCAACATGTACACATACGGTAGAGGGGGCTGGTGTTGAGGTTCCTGGCTTGCTGTTCCCCATTGATGTCCCAAAGCAGATTTGAAGTGCAAATAGTTTATGATCCATGCTCAATGTTGACCTTGCTGTGTAAGTTAATCTAACCATTCAGTAATTGAAGGACATTCTGTTTCAAGCTGCAAAAGAAAAAGAAACAGCCTGATTTGACCCATTTGAATGTAGTGATCAACATTTTACACTTAAAGCTGTACATTTAAAGGACCCAGGAAATTAGATGATAAACCTAGTCCCAATCTTTACGGGGCATTCCTTTCCAATACACAGGGCCACAAAAAGAATACACTACCAGTGACATCATTAGTGAAACTATTGATTTTCAGTCAGTGCCATGAAAGATTCACACCATCACTGGAATTTTCTATTACTCTCTGAAAAATCAATAGTCACTAATGATGTCATCACCAACCCAAATATTGAATGCTGGTCCCTCGGCCCTCTTGAGCTTTGACACAACGACATAATTCTATTTGCATTTCCTGGGACCTTGAAAGCTGTAACAACACCTTTTTTAAAGAGCGCCCTAAATTTCAAAATTGAGATTTTCACAGTGTGTATTGGTAATGGCCTAGTAAACGATACTGCAGGTGGGTAATCGCTCCAAAAATGCATATAAAAGAAGCGATTTGTAAGAATCAGATCCCCGGCTGATTGTAATTTAATGGCGAGCTGGAAACTCCAAAATTTATATCTGTACATGATGAAATAGTACCACCCACAAAAATGACCTTGACGTGACTCCCGGAACGATGGAACAACTAATGGAGGAGCGTATACACGTACATAGCCGCTAATTCCCGGCTATTCAATATTGGAAGGACGTTTTCCAGCAGCCGTTGAATTATTATCCGATATCTAGATATTAATTATTTTAATTACAAAAATTCCTTGTTTTGCGGCACAGAGAGAAGATTTTTGAGCTCTACCATTACAGGTATTGTGGTACTAGGCCAAGTACCAATGCAAATGTGAGAAAATCAATAACGTATTACTCTCTTTACCTGAGAGTAGATTTACTACTTAACAATTTGCATACTTCTGAAAGGATATGCAAGCCTCCAGTTTTGAATCCCTATTCAAAAATCCCTAAAATACACTATCCTATCATGACCTGGAACCGACGGCCTTGACGTCAGGCAACCCGGGACACTATTACTCGCCCTCCTAAACTTCTGACTGGCAACGAGACGGTATGATTACTATGATGGATATTGTTGTTGATTTAGGATAAGTGTAGATAGCTATTAGCTGAGCCTTTGGTACAATTCTATGTCGCTGTAGAAATGTTTTTGCCTTTATTGTTACAAATTTCAGGTTTTCCCGTTTTCGAGAATTTCTGGTATTATTCTCGAAACGGCGTTGCGTTCCGGTAGTACGGCGGTTAAATTATTGCCGGACCATTTACCAGTTCCTTTACAAATTTCCCGACGCGGTGGCCACGTGCGTGCCCACGTGTTCACTATGGTCGGGGTACTACGACGCCATTATTTTATTTTCATGTTGACATGATGGGTGTTTAAAAAAAAGAGTATTATGAATCGGGGGGTGGGAATATATTTGTCCCATGTTATATGTGACTCGTACTTTCGACGTTTCTTTACTTTCTCTGCAGTTGGCATTTGGAAGTATATAAGTTACGTCTGAGCGTTAGTCTTCTCGCATTAATCTTCACACCCCCGTGTGTATTATATTCGTCGGAATATTGTTGTGGTGGGTATATGTTTGGAGTAAATATTCCCCCTTTTCGCGTTTTTCTCTTAGGCTTATTTTGGATCCTATAGTGCGCAGGGAAACGCTCAGACTTGATTAATCATTCATCATGGTTTTGTAGCAAGTGTCAAGCCGCGCTTGACCCTTAAGACCCACCATACCTTGTGTATCATGCATAAGTTTTTGTGTTCGCGGTGTCGCCGTGCGCTCTTTGCTTAGGTCTGTCGCCTCAGCATGGACCAAAATTGAAGCTAAAATGGCTACAGCCCTTGGTCTTCGCAAACGTGGGACTAAAATAAGGGAGGTAAGAGTTCTGGGTCACCCTAGTGGTAGTGAGATGCCTCCGCGTCGCACTTCACAGGGTGATATGTACTGCTAAATTGGGCACCAGTGCGCCGCGGTAGCGAGGGCGGTGCTATCACGGTCAGGCTGTGGTGCATGACCCAACTAAATACTTTCGAACACAGGTGGTTTAGAGGTACAATTAGTGGTACTGGTTCCGCCAGCACCATCTTGTCCAGTTGGTAATCAGGGACCTTTACCGAAGGGTGTGTTGGTGGTTGTTTTTGTGTGTTTTGTAACTGGGCTATGATACCATTGTGTCCATCTTGGGGGACCGCCACGTAGGTTGATGCAGGGTGTAATATCCCGATTTCCACTGGAAATACGGATGCCGGAGGACCTCTCGTGTCATGCACGGTTGCCGCTGTTTCTTCAGCCGTCGCGGACGCTGTCATATATTTGTTCGCCGGCTGTCGGAGCTCGTAGAATTGGTTGGGACCGATGTGGAGCATGGAGTTCCTCCCCGGTTGTCATATAGGGCAATTACTTCCAGCCGTCTCGGCAGGGCGCTGATTGCATTGTCTCTCAGGGGTCGCAATAATTGACCGAATCAGATACACACCGGTTATTGTGACTCAACCAACACTTCCCAAGCTGAAATGTGCGATCAGTGAGGGATCTGTGTCAGTGCGCGATAATTATGTCCTTCGGCAAGTGGATCGATCGATACGGTGTCGATCCCTGTGGGGACGGAACCAGCAATTAAGCGGTCGTTCCTCACGGCCCCCCGGGCAATGAACGCGGCGTTCCCCCCCCCCTGCCTTTGAGAGACAGCCTCAATGTGCTATGATACCGAAACGGGCGATTCATTACGGCCGCGGTTCAGCGACCTATCGCACGGAGTGCGACTGCTAGCGTTGCTCAACAGTCGGAAAGGAAAATAGTACAATGACCCCTTCCTTGCAGGGGGATGCTCTGAACAGGGACATGTCAGAATTCAGCCTGAGGGAGTGGTCAGAGATTTTGGCCAGGGGGTACAATCCCCAATTGCACCAGGGACCGTCTGTCAATATGTATGGACAGGTACGGCGGCCCTATGCAAATTTTTTTTTTCAAAAGGGCCAATTCACATCCCAGATGAATCAAAATTGGGCCAGTATGGACCCAATTCCTTGTTACTCCATGGTTTGGAATTGATTTGGAAATCCCGGCTACCCTTACACGGGGCCCAATGGGGTGGGTCAACCCCCGCCTGCCCGTTGTTCAACCCACCTATGGGTTTGATGGGGGGTAGTACAGAAATACTCTGGAACTCAAGTTTCTCGTGGTTTGCGTAGTACAAAGGGGTGGCATGGAAGGGAAGCTGAAGCGAGGTTGGGGGCAAGGGAGGGAGGGGGTCCATGGGCTTCAAGGAATAGCCGGAACGATAGGCCAAGGTGTAAAATCAGGAAGGTTTTCTGGCGTTAAGAAAGCTTGTGTGGAGGGGAAGTTAGGCAGGTTAGGGTGGGGGGTCGAATGGGGTAAGGGAAGAAGTTTTAAGGAGGGAGAGGTAAGGGTAGAGTGAGAAGGATTGACAAGCAGAAGAGCTTAAAAAGTTTACAGTTTAACGTTATAAGTTTAGAGTGTTACATAAGAGTAAATCTAGAGTAAAGTAGAGAAAGAGAGAAGTTTATTTTGTTTCTTACATAGAGTAACGTTGTATGTACAGAGAGAGATTAAGGTACTTAAAGGAGAGTTTAAGGTATAGTTAGCTTTTAGTACAGGTTAGTTAGAAGTGTTGTTTGTAGGTAGTCTAGTGAGTAGTATTGGAGTAGTTAGTAAAAGTTTTTTTTTTAGTTATAAGTAAAGTAAGTTTAGAAGGTATAAATACGTTTTATGAAGGTTACAGGATGTATTAGAGAGAAGTTTATTTACCTTTGGAAGACGTTTGAGAGTATTTAGAAGTAGTACTTTCAAGAGAGATCAGGAGTTTTTTAGAAGGAAGTGTAAGTGTTTTTTAGTTGTCTTGTTTAGTTTTTTAGTACCTATGTATGAGGAGTTAGGAGAGTGAGTAAGTACTTTAAAGGAAGTAGGAGTCCCTCCACAGTTAAGGAGTTGTATAGAAGAGGAGTTTTCGTACAAGTAGAGTTTTAGTTTTTTGTAGAGTGTATTTATAGTACAAGAAAAAGTTTTAGAGGTAGTTGATAGAGTTAGTAAGAGAAGGTTATAAGGTTCGAAACGTCAGGCCTACAGTAGGTTTTATTAAGTTTTTTTTAGGAAAAGTTACTAGGTAAGGAGTTAGTACAGAGAAGAAAGAATAAGTAGTTTTAGTTTAGAGGAAAGAGTTGACAGGAGAGAGGTAAGGGTGTGGAGAGTTTTTTAGTAGTTGTTCTAGTGCTTAGTTTTAAGGTCAATGGTATAAGAGTTATTGATAGTCAGGTTTTAAAAGTTATTTTGGTTAAGCTTTTTTTTTGTTTTTTTTTAGAAGAGGTTACTGTTTTTTATACAAGTTAACTTAGAGGAAATAACGTGAAGGAAGTTACAGAGGTGAAGAGTTGCAGGGGGTAGGTGAGTGGGGACTGTACAGTTAAGAGTACAGTGTAGTTAAGTTTTTAAGTACAGAGAGAGAGTACGAGTCAGTAAGAAAAGGAGAAAGTTTTTAGGTTTTTAGTAAGTTTTAGTAGTACAAGTAAGAGGTTTACAAGATGAGTTCTCAACAGGGAAGCGCAACGGGGCGGCGGCAAGAGGAAGAGGACTACAGGAACTTCCTCTGTTAATAGAGAGCGAGGCGATCTTACTGAGACATTAGGTGTGGGAAGAAACAGTGCACGAAGCTAAGGTAGGTGTTCCTAGCAGAGGACAGTTAGTCTACCATAGTTAGTTAACAAGAAAAAAAGTACAAAAAGTGTTTGCTTTACAGTTAGAAGTAAATCTACAAGAGTTAGAAAGTTTAAGAGAGATTTAGAGGTTTTTGATTAATGGGGGGAAGGGGGGGGCGACTTTTGAGGGGGGATATGAGGAGTAGAAGAGAAGAGAAAGGACGTGGCAAAAGTGAGATAGAGAGGGGACGAGTGTTAGGGGGGGATAGGGGTACCACCGGGGGGGACGCGGGATGGGAAGAAGGAAGGGAATGGGGGACAGAAGTAGGGGGGGGGTGGGACAGGAAGGGGGGAGAGTTTTTAATAGTTATGGTTTTTTTTATATAGTTAAAAGTTTAAGAGTTTTTTATACTTCCCGACGGTAATATTCCGGAGGGTTGCAGGGCGCCCCCTGCTGGGTTGATTTCTAGTCAGTCCACCTCCATGCGGGAATCTTCGGATTCTTCCGAGTCTCTGAGTCGGGGCGTTGATGAACGGGTCTTCCACTTCATCAGATGACAGTGATCCAGAAAAGAGGACGGAGATGATCCCCGAGCCTCGTCCCTCAGCCGTCGTTCAGCAGCAAGTTGAGCGTCCTGCTGGTACCGTGCCATTCACACCGGCACAAGTTGAAACCATACCTTAGGACTGCAGCTACAGCGCTTGAAACTTTCGGTGGTGGAGGCCTCAGGCAGCTCCCGTGTTCTACAACTACAGTGGGGGGGACCTGGGCGACTGACCTTTAGTAAACAAGGGCCATCGTTCAAGGTTCCCACGGACGTCATACTCAGATGAGCGTGTGATGGCGTCATCGGGTCTCGTAAACCACCGGGGCGGTTTCCACATCTTTAAGGGTACCTGATGCGGAACGTCTTTAAGGCGTTCTATCTGTCGCAGAAAGATATCACGAACGGGTTGCCGGCTGCTCTAGGTATAGCCCTCGGGTCTATTCTCCTTAATGGGAGGAGGAGGCTGACGAACTTGATGCGCACTTGAGGAGCCCAGCTCCGCCTGGGAAACATTCCAGTGCACTGTTGAACCACCCGTTTAACCTTTGTTGCCGCAGGGCGAAGGGGAAGGGGTGAAGTCTACCCCTCTTCCCTCTAATGACCATACCACGCGGCCTCTGTCGTTTTTTACTTGACGTTCCGCCCAATCCTACCACCCGCCCACCAGCGGAATATCTGCTCAACCCCCGCAGGGCTTTCTTTTGTAACGTGACGAACAAAGTTAGGGGTAACAGAAGGTGTTCTTCTTCTTCGCCTCTCCCCACCCCCTCCTCTCCTTCCCTTCCCCCCTCCTCCTCATTCCTTCCATCCCCCCCACCCCCCCCCCCACCTTATTTTTCTCCGTACCCACCCACCTTTTCCCCCCCCTTCCTCCCCCCCTCTTCACCCTCCCTCTCCTTTCTCTCCTATCCCCCCGGAGGAGGACCCCGTTTTCACTCCTATCCTCTGTGGCTTCTCCCCCCAGGACGGTTGCTCCGAGAAGGCGAGAATATATGTTCTTCACGATCGCCGCTTTCGGCTCTCGTAGAATCCTCTGTCTCTGACGGAGTGGCGTTGTCAAGCAAATAGCTCAAACTCTATTTGTTCGGGTGTTCGAGCTATCAATAGACCTGTTTGCGAAGGCTCTCAGAACCGACAACTTCCGGTGTTCTGCTCAGGGGGGTGGCACAGACAAGGAGCACTGGCAATAGACGCCCTCTCTTTGGATGGGAAGGGCATGACAGCTTATGCCATTCCTCGCGTGCTCTGATTCACCAAGGTTCGGATGAGATTCTCAGACAGAGTGTTTGTAGTAGTGCTCCTAATAGTCATTCTGGCCAGAAAAACAGTTGGTTTCAGACTCTGCTGGATATCTTAGTAGGTCAGGCCCCTTCCTCCTGCACAAGTTCCGGGGACGGAGGCGGATCCACCACATAGAAGGCCTTCAGTAGCTGCCCGGCATTGTCAGGGATCAGATGGAGGAGGGCAGGATTTTCTAAGGAGTCTGCCACACTGGCGGCCAGAGGGGAGGAGACGAGAATCTACACTCAGGACATATTTCTCTCCGTTCATCAGCGTACTATGAGTGGTTGTGCGAGAGAGAAAGGTTCTCCACCTCGTAGCCCACCTTATGAAGGACATAGCGACTTCTTAAGGGTCGGTTTGACCTGCCTTTGGAATATGACACGTCAGGGATATAGTCAGCGATCAGTCTATTCATCAGGGCTTTGTAGGATGGATCAAACTGAATCATGCGGAGCCAATAAGCTCTGGACGAGATTGGCATGGACTAATGTAAGACAGCAACAATGAGAAAAAATAGTTCCCTTTGTCCCTGGGATCTCCCTACTGTGTTGGAGTTCCTTAAAGGGCCCTCATTTGAGACTCTTGCGAGTGCCTCTTTACGGGACCTTACATTGATAAACGGTTGTTCTCAGACGGCGAGGGCACTCGGGCGAAGATGTTCAGAGTTGCATGCATAGCGTTAGGAGAGCGCGCGGTTTTCTCGCGTCGCGGAGTAATGTTATATTTCAAGGCGGGTTTTCTGGCGAAAAATGAAAAAATCTCTTTCGAGCAGAGCCCTTGCGCTTAGATTATATAACCAATTCCTGTCCTCCTGAAGAGAAGTCTGGTTGCCCCCTAAGGTCGAACTAAAGTGGTTACATCGAAAGAAGAACTTCGTACACATTTCGCGGCGAAAAACGCAGAACTGTTGTTTAATACACCAAAAGCCTTACAACGGCAGCTGCTAAATTTCTACTTTGGCCGGTTGCGCCGTGTGGTTTAGAGGTGTGATTGAAAAATCAGGCCCGCCGCCCAGGCCCTTAGGCCGGGCCCCAAAGTACTTTGATCATTCCACAGAGGGCTCTTCGTCTAGATTCGGGGGCATTCAACAAAGGGGTCAAGTTGCAGCGGAGTGATATGAACGGCGGTTTTGGGCGGACTCCCCACGACTTCATCACAAACGTACTGAGGATATCTCAAATGATGATCCAAAGAATTGCTATGGTTCGGCCAGTCCTAGGTGGAGCGGGCCAGGCCTTGATTCATCTGTAAGTATTACTTTGCTTTCACTGATAACAAAGTAATGTAAGGGCTTACCTTTGTGTTAAGGCTCCTGGTTGAACTGACGTTCACCATATGCCTTAGGTTGTTTTGTACTGTGGTTTGTCCATCAGTTATGACCTAAGATCTTTAATACGATAACAATGATCACTAATTCCCTTGAGTCATTTATCTTGAGTTGGGCGAAATAGAAATATTTTCTATTTGCTAAATAATCCCCCTGGGGGGACTATGTTAGTCCTCCCAAGATCCGAACGTACTCATACAATACGTACGTGAGTTTTCTCACCACCAGCCAGTTTTACTGTGCTAATCTGTACTGAGAGTAGATGTATGCAAATTGTTAAGTGGTACATCTACTCTCAAGGTAGAAGTAATACGTATTGATATTCAACACATTTACTGTTTTAATATCTATAAGTATTAACTGCTAACTTGACGTAGATGCACCCCACCTCCCTCCCAGCCCCCTGAGAAATGAGAAACATCACTTCTCTTGAGTAGGGGAGAAGTTTAGGGACCGGGCGAGTATAGTGTCGGGTTGCCTAACGTCAAGGAGGTCGGGTTGCCAGGTCATGATAGGATATGTATTTATGGGATTTTGTTTTGAATGGGATTCAAAACTGGGGCTTGCATTATCCTTTCCAGAAGTATGCAATATTTTAGTAGAACATCTACGTCAAGGTAAGAAAGTTAATACTTATAATAAAAAGTAAATGTTTGGAAATATATCAAGATATTCCAGAGAAATTGGGGGTGCTCTTCAAAAAAATAGTGCTGCTCGTTATTGCTCTAAGCAATAATGGTACATTTATATGACATTATGCCCTCAAGTTTGTGATGTTGAGATTTGTACCATTGTTTCTTTTTTAAAAACTAAACTCCTCAAAGTGGTAGAGCTGTAGATATCAACATTGTTCCATCGAAGATGGTATACAATCGGAGTGCGACTTAAAAGCTCACCATGCAAGTTACCCAAGCACATGTGCAGCAAGCAAATTGATTGGCAGAATTCACAGTCATGCACCAGAGTTGGGTGGTTGTCCTCATGTAGCAGTGCAAAGTTCACTCTGGTTCCCATTATTTTGAAAGTTAGGACAGGGTTGTAGCCTATAGGAAATTCTTTAATTTCCTAAGCAGCTACAATCCGGAAAATGTTAGAACATAATGCACGTATCTTTCAAAAATGTTTCCCCCTCTCTCCCGTTTTTCAATGTTGAGCCACCTTATGTACTCAACATCCTTGTCACTTCTCCCAACCTTGATTGATAGGGGGTGGGGAAGGGTATGGTTTGCGAGACAGTTCTCTCCTTCATTATAAAACTGACATCAGTCAAAAACAACTACTGTTAAAATAGAGCATATTTTAACACTGTGTGATTAGTGTTCTAACAACTGTTTTCCCGGATTGTCGGAGCGAAATGCAAAAATTTCATCTACGTTTAAGTTTTTTGGTTCTAAACTTTTTAATGGATACAGATATTTAAACTCAATTTTCAGCAATTCCTCATATACCTTCTTCATTTTCTCCGAAAGTTGTTACCAATAATGACCTTTAGGGACTGGTCCACTGAAATAATACCGTGTTTGAATTTATAAGTTTAAAGCCTATTGTCACGTTATAATCGGAAGAATTTAAAAAGTTTTTAACGTAAAAGACTTCATTTGTAATTTGGTTCATTTAGAGTTGCGTGTGAGATCGCGTAACGATTGCAATGTTCTAAAGTCGATAACATTTTTCTACTTAGGTAGCGGTCCCGTTATAAGTGCCGAATGTGACATCGTGTAATACTGCAAAAACGTAACAAAACCCCGAATTCTATGAATGCCGCAAAACACACGACAACCTTGCGATTTTCCAATTAATCAGGAGACTTTCCAGGAGCAGGCACCACCGGCCATATACTAAAGAAGATCAAGAAACTAAAGACGTTATTGGCAACTGAGTGCTATTTGTTCAATGAAATTATTATTTAGGCTTATTAATTAATATTATGGAATAATTCTCATCATTGAAGGGAAAAAAGGACAAAAATAATAAAATACTGGTTATCACCTTGGCAATTCATTGCAACAGACAATACTGTACTCTGCATCTTACACTCACCACTCACTCTCACGTCACGTTCACTCACTCACTTCACCTCACTCTCATCTCCTCTCTCTCACTCACTCACTTCGTTTTCTTCACTCTTTTTACATACCCAAAAATATTACAAAAATAATGCATCAGCAGGCTCTAACCCATGATAGGTTATCTTGAGTCTGATTCTTTATCCGAGTTACCTACTTGCACCTCTGTTGATTTTGGATCGTTGAATGTACACTTTACAATTAAGTTTAAAACGGTAAAGTGTTGAACCCGTTTAACCTACCATAGAAATTGATCGATATTTCATGATTTCAACTATGACAAACAGTGTTCCCATATTAACTGATATAAATGATGACTGGGGCGATTAAATCAACCAGATTTCTGCTTAAGAAAATAAAGTTTAGGCCGTTTCACACATTTTATACCATTGGAAAGAAGGAAAAAGAGCAACATGAACTAACTCTTTTAAACTGATATGTAAAATGTACAAGAACGCATGTTTCAATCTGGTAAACTGGCAAACAATTACCATTTAGCCTCATTGTAGTGCCCACAGTTCTATAACCTTAGCACATAAAGTAAACTGTGTCTGTGGCAATGAGGAGCACAACTGTTATTCAATGCTATGTATTTTTAAAAGAAGAGCTCCCTAGTGTAATAGTTAAGTTAATGCTTAGCGGGTAATCTGTCAGACTGACAATCACATGCACACGTGTCGTGAGTTTTCGAGCCTCTCTCTTTCCTTTTTAATTTAATTTTTAATATAAGATTTTGTAAGAGGGTCATGCGCAAAGTGTTCTTGATTGAGTTACCGTTAATCACTGCAGTGCGCTTATCGTTCTTTAATAGCCCAAAATGCACTATTGAATATTTTTGACCCTGTCCTAAGCCTACAGATATTAGGTAATCAAACACTGACAAACAAAGCAAACTTGTCGAGGTGTGTGTAATTGTTGCAAAATTTGGTGTTAATATCTTTCTTTATCCGTTTTCATTTTATGGTCCAAAAATGGAATTTATATATTTTTTTTTCGACTTCGCCCACACAATCCGGGAAAAATGTTAGATACATAATGCCCGTCCTTTGAAAAAGTTCCCCCCTCTCCCCCCTATTCATGGTTGAGCCACCTATGTCTCAACATCCTTGTCACTTCTCCCCCACATTGATTGATAGGGGGTGGGGAAGGGAGGTTTGAGAACACTTTCTTGCCTTCATTAAACTTGACATCATTCAAAACAACTAACACATTTTAAAATAGACCTATTTTTTAACACTTAGTGATTCGTGTTCTAACAACTTTTTCCCGGGATTGTAGAAACAAAACTTTATGATTGATGACAAGCCCACCCATTCACAGTGGATAAGTCTTCTCAGTTTCATTTACTGTGATGGATGATTTGACCATGGTCTTTGAGAGGTAACATTATGGTGGACTAATGCCCAGAAAACACAACGTTTGATTTCAAACCCTGTTGTCCCTAAGTTTGAAATTGCAAATCTCAGTGCAATGACTGTGGTACAAAATATTTGATGATAAACTACCCACAATGTTCCACATTGGCTGAACAAGGAATTTGCTGGCTATATGGAAGTCCGTGTGACAACTGTAGTTGACTGTAATACCCAGCTCAGCCTCAGACCTGCATAATTAAAGAAAATGAAATACTAACAATTTCATGAGATATTTTTGTGATTGATGATGAACAGGGCACAGGCCTGATTCTTGGAAATTGGGGGCAATTGACACAGGTACAAAGTGTTAAATTTTCCAAAAAAATGGGGTCTTTTGAGTATTTACACTACATATTAAGTACTAACATCCTCGCTAAGTCTGGTTTCTTTTTAAAGACTATTCCTTTGTTTTTTAATAACAGATAGAACTATGATAAGTATGTTGGTGGTGTGTGTGTGTGCGTTTTTTACTAGAGTAACGTGTGGGGATACTTTAAAATAGGAAAGAACGTTGTGGGGTTATTGAACGTTGTGGGGTGATTTTTCTTGTCATCTGTAAAACTGTAGTTTTGAGGTTTATTCCATAAAGAGTAGAAAGATGATTTTTTCTAGATTGTAACTTTATAGGGCTGGCGGTGCAAGCCAGAGTTCCAAGAAAAATTAGTAGTTTAGTTTAAAAAAATGCAAAAACGGAAAAAGACTTTTTAAGAGATTTGTTTTTAGATCGCCCACAATGTAGCTCTGGTAAGGGTGTGGTGTGTGTGTGTGTGTGTGGCACGTGTGTGGGTGCGCGCGTGTGCTCACGCGCTTTCCAGAGCTACATTGTGGGGTATAACTTGCATAATTGGGTTCCCACACGTGTTTTTAAACTGTCTAAAATGACATTGTGAGCTTTAACAAAAATACCCCCATCTATTGCCTGAGGTTACTCACTATGAGCTAGAAAATCTCAATTCCCATTTTTTTTTTTTTTTTTGGCACAGTTCATAGCTTTTCATTCACCATTGTATTTAGGAAAACCCCTGTTCTTTTTTTGGGTAGGCTATATAATTACCCAACACACAAGGTCATGTCATGTCAATGTATTGCAAGTACACCCACTGAACTGTGTCCTTGGTAGGTGAGCTTATTGTAAACCAGAGTGACAGTGTGTGTGTCTCTATGGGGGTATGTGCACTCCCCCAACACAACACACATTTCAATGGGTCCACACTCCCTAATGCATTGCTTCTCAATTCCATCCCATCAGTGGCATTGCTAATTACAATCACAAACAACAAATTCACCCACAATGTAGCTGTTGTCGTATGTGTGTGTGTGTGGGGTGTTGCACGTCACGCATGTGCACTAGGTAGATTATACCCACTTCTGTGGCCTGCAATATGGTAACCATTTGAGAGGAATGCATGGCTACTCATAGGTCTCAAAAGTAACTCCAGGAAGAATCGGGTGTGTACGCACTGTTAATGTCTGTCCATGTGGTTTGTGACTGCATATGTGATGTGTCGACTATAGTCGGGGACAGAAATAAGGTGACCACTTGCGCGTCTGACATAATTTGACGGTACGAACACATGTCGCCGTGAGGTAATGATCTGTAACAGCTGAAGTTTTACACTTTTACTTACGTGAATATTGGGTCCTTGACTCAAATAGGGCATTTTTTGACATTTTAAATCATATTTTTGTTCGAACATGCCCGCCCCATACTACACATCAAACCAATCACAGTTTTCGCCGTTGTGCTAGATTGCCAAACCTTGACATAACGCGCAATTGGTCGCCTAATTCTGTCCCCGACTTTACCACCTACCTAATGAATCCAGCGTGTCTGTTCTTGGAGTCCCTCACACTTCAGTTGTATTGAGCCTGTTGATGGATTCCTGGTCTATGGTCAATGCCAACGAGTGGCCTTTGTCCCCAAATGAACCAATGATGCCTTCATCAATCAGCCAGTCTAATCCTATCGTTCTGGTAACTAATGAGTAGGATATTAGTCAAGTATTTAGGAATACTATCTGCAACAATAACCCATTAAAGACACTGTAATGATCCAAGCAATAGTGAATACAGACTTAAAATTTGCAGAAATAGCTAGCAAATGATAAGTCTGATAGGCTTTCTAAGTCCCTCTTTTACAATTTTTTTAAATGAAAAAAAGTGACAAAGAAAACGTGCAAAGCTTAATATGTGATTCTCCATTCAAATGTTTGTTATGGAAGTGTCCGTACAGACAGATGCTTCAGCATTGACTAGAATATTTCTATTTTTATCAAGTTGCTTTCATCAGTCTTTTCACTTGTAGGGTATATAGGATACCTGTGCTTGTTAAAAAAATGCACAAATCTGATCTTTTTGAGTTTCTGATTCAGCAAATCCTTGACAGTGCAAACAATACAGATAGTGCAAAGGGAGGAAATAGGAATTCAAGGAATTCATCTCAACTGGCGGGCGTTTTCCGGTTCGCCTGGGGTCCGCACTGGGTTCAATTAATTCATATGAGCTTGCTGATGAATTACTTACTCGGATTAAAGGATTCAGAAATTGAGTGGACTAAATGAACCGCCTGGAACCGGGCGGAGAGATTACCAGAAAACGGCCGCCAGTTGAGTATTGATTTGGTCACTAAGCTAGGTTTTATGTGTAGACTTCACTCGCAATAATTTATCAGGAGTAAGAAGTGATGTCATCTGTTTAAGCAACTAATTGTACAGCTTTCTGCAAGCTAACTTGTCATTACAGCTCTGATTTGGTATGATGTGCATATTTAAGACTACAAAAATGTAACAACATCCGTTAATTGGAGCATCTTGAGGTATGGGATCAAGTGTACTTGTGAGAGATCATAGTTTCCTCTTTATCTATGCTGATAGGTGGGAGGAATGGTTTCTTGTAAGCCACATGATGAAAGCTGCTCAGAGCTGATCTCGCCACAGATTCCAGTGTTTAGTTAATTAAACCAATTTTTAAGATCCGGGTTTTGTCCCCTGCTAAATCGGGGGTGGCGGATTCACCTCAACTAGCAATGCTGGTGTGTGGAGAAATTTAGTGGAGGCAAATGATAAATGAAGTTGCCCCCTCTGGCTCGAAAAAGCGGGACTATAAGGGTCAACATGTGGAATAGTTTTATCCCTCTTTCGGGGAATTTCAAACATTTCACCAATATTTGGGCAAAATTAAAGTAAATTTGGCACATTTGGTCAAATCCAGACTTTTTGTGGGAGAAAAACACCGGGAGGATTACAATTTTGCCCCTCTTGTGTACTTTTATAGCATTTTTTTGGTAGATATGTGCCACCCGAATTTTAAAAAAATTGGAATTTTTACGTTGTCATTGGTAATTGGTAAAGCTTGAACTTTTCTGTGTCGCATAAGAAGGAATTTTGTATTTAAAATAATTATTTAGCGAGCACGAAGCGAAGCTCTTATAGACAAACGCGTATGTACATATTGTCAGACAGCTATTGAAAATCTATAGTCTGACAGGTTTAAAAAATACCGACCCTCATTTGATCCCCCTTTTCGTTCTTATCCTTAACTCCAACGGAGTTATTAATCGACAGGAACTAACAGGAATTCGCCATTGTAATATTGAAGTTTTCATTTTTAGTCCGATATTCAACAAGTAATTTTTTTAATTCTCCATTCTGTTGGATTTTTGTTTTCTCACAAATTTATTTTTATGTACTTGTTTGCTAACATTAAAGCAACATCGTGGTATAGACTTACCGCGACCTATATAGTTCGTGTTGCAATCAAAACTACATACTGAAAGTTTCAAGTTGATTACTACACGCATAGATGCAAAAACCATATTTATTCCGACAAATTTACACGGTTGTACACAATCCCCGTTCAAAGCTGCCCATCTTTATTTCCTGTACCAAATTTACAACGTCGCACGTAAATACCGAACAGAAGCCAGCGAAACATCCAGTGCCTTCAGTCAGTCTGCCATAAGCGAATCCTTTGTGAACTTCGGTGAGCACACAAAGGATAAGAGCGAAGTTCGTTTGGAAATTTTTATTGCAAAAAAATACACTTTTTAAAACCTCAATGATTTGGAAAAGTGTAAAGAGGGGTATTTTAAATATAATTTGTGATTAACAAAGGTTTTAGTTGGCGTAAACGCCAACAATCCATGAAAATTGGACATTTGAATATGGGTCGCACCAGCTCCGAGTCTCTCTTGGGAAACCGATGTCCAGTAATACCCTTAGTTAAATTTACATTACAGCATTTGAACATATTTCTGATATTTTTATTCACTAGTAGATATAAAAGGGGCATACGACTCAAAATCCAAAATAACAGCAGTCCCCCTCTGTGATTCCAGTGCCCCTCAAGCCTTTCCAGGACTCTTCCTCTACGTCCCACGTCAATCAGACATCCAGGCAAATCCCTGTGCAAATCCATCAAATTTAATCAAACAGCGTGCATCTGCAATACCATTCTTTATCAAAAAATTGATTATAAAATACATTTATATATCAATTAAAAATGATTTGAAAACTCAAGCTGGAATTGCAGTTTTAAAAAATAATTCAACGAGAAACCATCTTATGACTTTTTCCAATCATTGCCGCAAAAGCCCTAGATGTAGATTGGAAAGGATCAAGAAATTTGTTGAAGCTTGCAAAATAAGAGTCTTTCACAGTACTAAAATGGCTATTTGATCGAGAACAACTTGAACTAGGAATATCTCAAGCTGCTATTATGGGGCATGAAAATATAGTGAGACTTTGTAAAGAATGGGGTGCCACAGATTTTGAAGAAGCTATGGAAGAAGCTGCTGAAAATGGACATGAAAATATCGTCAGACTTTGCAAAGAATGGGGTGCCACAGATTTTGAAGAAGCTATGGCTGCTGCTGCTGAAAATGGACATGAAAATATTGTCAGACTTTGTAAAGAATGGGGTGCCACAGATTTTGAAGAAGCTATGGAAGAAGCTGCTGAAAATGGACATGAAAATATCGTCAGACTTTGCAAAGAATGGGGTGCCACAGATTTTGAAGAAGCTATGGCTGCTGCTGCTGAAAATGGACATGAAAATATAGTGAGACTATGCAAAGAATGGGGTGCTACAAATTTTTGGGGGGCTATAGCAGCCTCTGCTATAAATGGACATGAAAATATCGTCAGACTATGTGAGGAATGGAGACATGAAAATATTGTCAGACTATGTGAAGAATGGAAGAGAACATTAGGAATTTAACCTGATAAAACCTAAAAAAAAATCCCCGACTGAATAAAATTGCAGTCGGGGCATTTTTTTTTAATGTTTGTTTATGCTGGACTGATATCCTCGTGAATGAATCCCTGAGTGACCAGCCATACCGAACATGGTTGCTGAGAATACGCTTAGTGACAATTTTCCAACATCCTCGAGATCCAATTTCCCCAAATTAGGAGGCTTGCATTTTGAGAAGTTTTTTCATAATCATAGTATTTCCAACGATTAGTCCGCCAAGAACCGCGGAGTTATAACCCCAACACCCACTATCAGCAACCCGAGGTGCTCTGCGAGAAATCCAACAGCAGCTCCAGCTGCTTTCAAATGAAGTTCTCACATATGCTCCCGAT
>JAMKCH010057363.1:0-23543 GCA_023653785.1 Ophioderma brevispina
TTTTTTTTTTTTTTGTTTTTTTTTTTTTTTTTTTTTTTTTTTTTTTTTGTTTTTTTTAAGACAAGAATTGGAGTTTAACCAGTTTGTGCCTTAAGATTTTGAACAAATTATCAGGGTCCAATGTTCCCATTTTCAGTTCGCCACGGCTTCCATTAACAAGTTTTGTTCAGTTCGCAAGGGACGCACACCCACTCAGTGAAAGTTGGTGACCCAACCCCCCACCCCTCCCCGGGCCATTTGCCATTTGTGTATCCAAATATGTTCTAGGAGCTATTCAGCATATTCAAATATGCTCCTGGACCATATTTTGTATTTATGTTACCAGGACCTTTGCAAATACGGTCCTGGGACCATATTGACTTAGAACATTTTTTCCAGATTATTTATGCTCAGGACAATATGGGCCGGGAGCCTAATTTCGGGCAAAAATCTCATGAAAGCGGCCCTTGTGTGCACATGAGCAAATTACCTTGACAACACTACCTCCACGAAAACAAACGTCAGCTGCTGAAATCTACAAGTCAAGTTACAAAAGTCAAAACTTACAAAATAGGAGTTTCTCATTCTTTTTTTTTTACTCGTATACGAAGTTCGCCCACCCATTTTGCGCGACATGGATGCAGAAGGTTGCACCGAATGTGAGTACGTTGGCTACTGCGGAATTGTTTTGAGTCCTGAACAGAAAGCAGCCCTGCAGAATTCTTGGTGATTTGCAGAATCATCATAAATTCCTTCGGGTGTTTTTCTGGGGCAAGATTTTAGGCATTAAGGGTGACTACTTTATTGCACAAAGGGAAAGAGATGATGAATGGTCGGACAGAAAAACTTTATACAGGTAAAAATCAAGGCATGGCAAGAATCAAATACATATCATAGAGCTAGACTTAGTTTAGTCTTCGCCGCTTTCGTGCGGTTGTTGAATTTGGCAAGTGACAACAATGGCAATGCAACTGGTGTGAAATCGAACTTATTCATGTATTATTATGGGTATGGTATAGAGCTTTATCTTCCTCAACTTTACTAAGTAATATTGTTTGAACTAAGGCTTAGCGTACGCAATACCATCAGGCATCACATGGCAGCAATTGTTCGAATCAGTTCAAACAATTATTACTCGGGAGTGTCGGTGACATCAGTGTGAAACAGTAGTGCTACTCCTGTGAAAGAAAACAACAGTAAAATGATGATTGATGTCAACAAGTCAAAACATGCTGCTATTAAGTACTTAGTTGCTGAGCATGACTCCTCCAATATGTACACAATTTATTAATGCCATTAACTTAATCAAAGGAGGAGTCATGCCAAAAATAGGTTGTAACTGATATGACAAAATTTGTGTCTCACATCCTCAATTAATTTTCACGCTTCACGCAAATAAATATACCTGATTCCACCTTGACAAGTCTTCCTTAGAGTGTTATCAACAAACATGATAGTCGTAAATATCTTAATCTACTCTTTTTGAAAGTGATATTTAAAATGAAAATTCCAAGACTTAAGATTTTGACCGGTGACAAGTCCCGATTTTGTATGGCTATTTTAAGCCATTCACGCATTTAAAATTGGAATACTCGTGCTAAAGGTAGCCCTAAACACTGCAGGTGAAAATTGTGAGGGAACTTATCACAGATCACAATATACCACAACTTTCATCATACTTGCACTTCCATAGACCACAATCTACCACAAAATTTGATTGTGGTATATTGTGGTATATGCTTAGTAGGTTGATAAATCATAACTATACCAAATTGGCGTAACTCATCATATACCAAAATATCCACAGTAATAAACAACAACAAGCTCCAACATAGGCCACAATGTACCGGGTGCCAAGAGAAATTGCGGGCCCAGGGGAGCCTTGGAGTTATAGGCTTACATGGTGATGGTCAGGTGCGGAGTGAACGTGAATGTACCACACTTTAGAAGTCAATGATAAGATCACATACCACAAACTACCACAAAATATTGTAGGTTCTATAACTATACATATACCACACTATACCACATATTACCTTGTGTGTATTGTTTGTGGTCTCGAGTCCTTGTGTATCTACGTAGAAGATGTTTTGCGTAAGCACCAGTGAAGCTTGAATAGGAAATCGGTAGATGGAGGTGATGTTGTCGGTGGTCGCAATTTGAAAGGCTACACAAAAATGATCATAGCTGATGCACATAATTTTTGGGACTTCACATATAGAGTGTATAAAGGCATGTACTGTTAAAGAAAACTCATGGAAGTCCGCAATTCATTGGGACGCATTAAGTACTATCAATCCTATCAGGGTTAGAATTTCGTCGCTGTGTGCTAGAATCGGTCTTGATTCTCACAATTTCATCTCATTTTTAAAAGAACTCATGCACATACCAGAGAAGAATGAGAAAGAAGGAGATGGCTCTATTTTGCAATCCGATTACCCAGTATTACTCTCATTCAATTAACTCATTGTAAGGAAACTTCAAGGGCCACTCGATGGACCTTTGAAGTAATGTGTTCAACAAACCACCGCCTCAAGCTTGGCCTTTCGGGAAGGTTTCACAACAGGAGTAATTGACAACGCTCTCCCCCACTAAAATAGCTTATTAATTTCCAGCTAAAACCGATCTCTGCTGGCAATGAACTCACTCCCGGTTTTTCTCCTGATTGTTAATTTATTTAATCAATCGTTGGCAAAATAAGTGAGGAAATCAGTGGCTTTTTTAACGAAAGAAACAGCACAATCACCCTTTTTTTTTTTCGGTAAGGCTAACATTGATTCCAGGTTTGGGGGTCAATACAGATCTAATGTTATTATTTTAGCCTAATGTTACCAAATCCGTTATTTCCCTGAGAAAGATGATATGAATGAATGATTAGAATAAATGCATAATTTTCAAGACATCTCAACCAACTTGTCTTTTTGTCATAAAGTGTCAAAGGCCAAATACGTTGGAAATTTGGGGTCAAAGTTGTTTATAACTGATGCAGGCGAGTACGTTTCGCGTATCTGGTCCCCACCATAGTGTATAGACCTGGGTTCTCAATAGGGGCCCGCGGACCATCCGGCCCCTCCAAACCAATTTGATTTTTGGCCCTTAACATGCTCTAAAATCGATTCTCGGATTCTCGCGTCCGACATTCTAGCCCTGCCTTGTCTGTCCTTGTGTGTCCTGAAGTTTGTACTAGCAAAAGCTGAGGACACACATTTGAGGGTGTAGACTCGGGTTAGTCATGCCATAAACTTTAAATTTGAGTAGGTTGACGCCACCATTTTTAAACAGCTGTGAAAATAAGCAATTCAAATTGGCTGATTACCGGGTTCAATTCGACACTTGACCCAGTTTTACGCCTGCAACCCGCATCAACCATTTTTATTTTTAGGTTAGACGCGCTCGCGGTCATATACCCTGTTTTGCTACGATCGCTCACGGTTTTGTCAACGTTGCGGTCTCGTTGCGTAAGCTCGTTGTGTTCAACGGGTTTGTCGATTGTTTCCATTGGGGTTGGTGGCAGTCCTTTCGTGTTGTCTTTTTTTAGGACCGAAAGTTATCATGAAATTATTGGGTTAACGATGACACCTTATATGATGAAAGCTTGTTAGAATGAGATAAAGTTATGATTTTGGGACCGGTACTCTCTTTACGACAAATTGAAAACCGAGTGACACCATTATTTTTTGCATAGAAGAACCGGCATAACAATTTACGACTAATTGAAACCGGCGGCACAATTATTTTGCGTGGAAGAACTCGGCCGAGGCCGAGTTCTTCCACTTAAATAACGGTATCGCCTTGGTTTCAATTCGTCGTACAGAGTACCGTTCCCCAATCATACCTTTATTCCTCATTAATACATGCAGGGGATCAATTACAGGGTGCTTGCTTCGATGAATGCTTTTGGCACCCACGCTTTATCCGGAAGTAGTATTAATTTTGATATCGATGAAAGGCCGTATTTTATCCTTTCTCATTGTCCCTCCTGACATAGCTTTTAATCCATCATCTTTCCAAGATACAGACAAAAGTATGCCATTTTAATGGTTAAATCAGAATTATTAGCACAGCAAGACTAGGTGTTGCACATATTGCATTATCGCTTCTAACACCGTCAAACTGCAGTTTGATTCCCATGATACCTCGTGTTCAGTGTATGCAAGTGTTCCGGGTTTTCATATACGCAGATACATGATAAGGCCAAAATCGGACACAACGCACCTTTAAAAAGCAATCATATGTAAACAATAAACACTCATTTCCATAAGAAGTCCCATTGATGCAAATGAGGTATATTGCCATTCATTCCGTCAGCGGCTACTGCACAAACGTCTACAGCGGCGCACGCTTGAACGGAATCAATTGTAACGTATTACCATACCTCATTCATCCTGGGAATTCTATTGAACGTCTACCAACTCCGGTTCGTAATAGGTTCTGCTAGATATTAAACTAGTCGTACACCAAGGCCTATTTTCGGAACCGGTACTCTCTTTATGACAAATTGAAACCGGCGACACACCATAGTTTTTTAATAAATATGGTATCGCCTCAGAGAGATTACCGTTTCCCAAAATCATATACGACAGAAAAGCACAATAATGGGACCAGAAATCTACCACAAGGGGGAAAAATAATGTTTCTATTATGTGCTCATGTTTAACTATTTTAACTTTTCCAGGACCCCTACTTTCAATTTAGGTGAAAAAAATATAACTTGTTCCCTTTAATTATTTCCACGATACGATAATAGTCTTGAGAAATACCATTGGAGTATATAGGAAATGTGTCACATTTTTTAAAATTAGAACAAGTAGTGCAGATTGGTCTACTATGGCTTGTAATACTATAAATAGCAGCAAGGTTTACCATGGTAAAATCATAATGTAATATATTACCACTTCGGTAAAACACACATACAATACTGCAATGTGACATGTCAAGGACGGATACATTCGAATGAAGGGTAACATTAGCACTCCTCACCCTTGTGTAACTTTTAACGCAAGTTATCTATATTAGCCACGGTGAAAACTGCATATTGTGGTATCTGCTATAGACTGCACAATATTCTAAACATTAGCACCATTGCCAGTCACAAGAATAAATACTTTAACGGGGCCTCCATCGAAATTCTGTCACGATTAAACAACTTCCGTCAATTAATTAGTAACATTGGCGTATTACGACGATCGACATTGGATAGCGGCTATGCAGCGCTCGCGCTAGGCATTTTTATTTGTGTAGCAAATTTTTGCCACCGCTCTTGCTTTGATCATATTGATGTGCAAACATATGGGGAAAAATTGTTACACAATCTTAAAATTGCATAGCAAATGGCAGAAAATGTGTAGCAAAACTGCTATGCTAAACAAGCTCTCGTGAGCCCCTGTGCCGCCAGCATTACCCCTGCGACAACATCCGTGCACGCGTAATCTTACGTACCGTGTATCCATGCATCGTGAATACAAACAAGACACAATACATTGAATTCCTACGCACACTCTCAGGTTTCGTGGCCCATAGAACTGCACCGTTCTTGTGCATTCCCCTTATGACAATGACCCGCATATTTGTGAAGCTTTGTTTGTTCCATCTTGTTTGCAAGCACGTAACAAGCTTGTTGCAAGCACATTGCGAGCTTAATTACGATCACTTTGTGAGCTATTACGACCACTTTACGAGCTAAACCCACAATCACTCTGTGAGCTAACACGAGCGCGTATTGGGAACAGAACGAGCAATTACGAGCTCCCAAGGTGAGCACGCACAAGTTGTGCCAGCTAGCATACAATAGAGCTCGTACATGCTTGCGCGAGCTGCGCCGAGCTTGCTGCGCGCTCAGCTTCACGAGCTCGGATTTGGAAAAGAAACGAGCACCCAAAAGCCCATGTGAGCACGCCACGAGCTTGTGCCAAACTCGCACAAAGAGCTCGTATGTGCTTGCCGCGAGCTTGCGCAAGCTTAGCTGCATGATCAAAATCTGTTACACTATGAAAAGAAAAACATAAAAAAATGGGGTTGTGGAGTTAAATCTGTCAATTTTCCCAAAATATATGGGTCTTTGGGTGATGTGAGAAACATTTTCAGGAGTAGAAGGTGTTTTTGGGGTAATTGGTAATGATGCTGAAAATGTATAACAAGCCTATATCAACATGTCACCTCCAAAATTGCCCATCGACAGTATGCTATAACAGCTAGCTGCTTATGTGACCAAAACATTAAAATGACAAAATTAAAAAAAGCAAAAAACTAAAAAATTAAAAAAAAAAAAAAAAAAAATGCTGCTTTAAATTAACCGGACACGATTTTAATCACATTCACAACTAAATTTGTCAAATTTCATATCCCGTCAATTGCCCCTTTAAAAACCAAATTGCTACAAACAAGTATTAAACACTGGGCAGCACACTCAATTATCCCCAAATCTTTTTTGTGGATCAATCAGGCCCTAAATATACAGTATATAAATTAACAAATAGGGTAAATCCCTTTAAGCAATTTTCTACCATTGGTAATTTGTACACGTAATTAGCACTTTTCAACTTTTTGTATCTTGAGTATAATGGAATGTATATTATGTTTATTTACATTGTAAGAAACTCTATGCTAGCAATTCAATATTGAACAAAGATCAGGTATTTCCACTTAAAATGAAATTGACAGTTTGCATACAGTCACAGTTAGCACCTCAAATGCACATCTTGACTGCAATAAGAAACCTGCTGACTGTCCATCCAATGCAGAATAACATTTCTTGAGAGACCGAAGGCTACAAAACATGTTCATTTCCAAATTCTGATCCTTAAGTAATTAAAATTAAAAGTATTCCCTGTAAACTGATTATCGAGTGGATAATTATACTCCCCAAATAAACTTTTAAGGTTTGCTAATACTCGATTTCATGGGGGAAACATTCTGTCGTATTTCCAGCCACATGTCCTAGAATATTTATTAAATTTTACTGAATTACCACAAACATACCACTTACATGTTTGTCTTCCCTCAAGATCTGATGAACTTTGACCTCCCCACAATGCATTTCAGCACTTCCTGCTTGCGCCGCATATGCGCGCAAACCCTGCAAGCTAAAATTTGTACTGCTCGCAAACTCTGCGAGATGAATCACACTGCTAGTATGTGCTTACAGCTGCATGCTGCACGAGCATAATTTTAAATTGTGATCATCGGCTGTGACGTCTTGTCAAGCTCGCGAGCTGGGCATGTGCACAGAAGTTCATCAATGCTTGCGGTGCGCAAATGCGTGCTCTTTACGATCTCGTACCAGCTTGCAACGGATTTGTGCGAGCAGATTTTGGTGATCACATTTTTTAAGGGTTGTTACTGAATATTATTGACGGAATGATTTAATGTTACCAATTATGAAAAAGTAAAATATCTTATTCAATTTCGCCCTGCCGTTACATGACTGACCACCAGCCATGTTGGAAATTGATAGATGTTGATCGATCGCGGGACTGGCTGTTTGTTACCGCGAGATTTGAAAAAATGCTATTGTTATTGCAAATATTGAGGGGTAACACAATCGCAAAAAAAAAAATTAGGTTATTTTTTTTATTTTTTTTATTTTTTTTACTTTGCATATTTTTTTGTTTTAAGTTATCCAAATGATGTCCCTTTACAGAAAACAATAAAGGCAACTGATTAAACTTATTGGAAATATGCCCAAGTGGACTAATAAAATATTGCTATTGTTACGTGGCGTACATGACGGATGACAGTAACAATAGCACTGTCTGTGTGTCGCCCTCCAGAAAACGCAATGGTATGGCTTTTCGCCCCCAAAAATTATGTAAATCATGGCCCAATATGTATTAACCATGATATGTAATCAACAATAATGAATTCCTTTAAAAATATGCTTGAGAACATTTTTAGAAACGTCATTTTTGAATGTAGATTTTTCCGTCAAATTGACGGAAATATTGTGAAGTTATGTTTATGAAAAATTGTCAAAGTGTTTGGAGAACCCATTCAAATTATCTTCACAATATGTATACATGAATAAACATATTAACAAAGTTAAATTAGGGATTAAGTAATTTAGTAAAAATATGTGACATTAGGAAAATTGAAAGGTTATGGTACCCAGTTATTGTGCTTCTGTCATACCTTTATTTCATTCTTAAAACAGCTTTTCTAAAAGGTAAGTCGGGGGACGAGGTGCAGATCACGAAATGCCCCCTTTAGAAGAGACTTTGTACAGTATCTTGGGGAATAAGAGCAGAAAACTTGTTGAGTTAGCAACATGTTTTCAGAAGGAATAAGAGCAAGAAAGTATGAATACACACAAGTATGACCTTTGACCTGTATGGAACAGTGCAAGTAGCGTAGATACAAGATCATAGCTGCAGTGGAAGTGTTGAGATCGGGCTAGCTGGTGAGGGGTCTGACAGTTACAGACAGAGGACAGACAGAGCTGTTGGACAGATTTGCTATCACAAAATTACCCTTTGCTAAAGCCACCAGGAGGACCAAAAAGTGCAGACATATTATTTTTTTATCAAGACATTTTTAGATTTATGAATCAAGTCACTGACTGTGCTTCTAATTCCAGTTTTCCGCATTGTTATCTTTTTACAGTTCTTGACTGTGTTACATGGGGACTTATTCAACAAGCCACACAAGCCATTGTGGAGCAGTGCCTAGTTGTCAAAGGTCGTTTCATCGGTGACCCATCCCATGAGTAGGGATATCGAGATCAAGAGAATTGGTGAAGGGGATGATGCTAACGAGGAAGAAAAACGGTAGAACTGAATTAACAGAGAAAAAGTAATGCAATCAAAAGTAATGCAATCACAACGTAATGCAAGCAAAAGTTTAATGCAAGCAAAAGTATTGCAAGCAAAGTAATGCAAGCAAAATAACGCACGCAAAAGTAACGCAAGCAAAGTAACGCAAGCAAAAGTAACGCAAGCAAAAGTTAACGCAAGCAAAAGTAAAGCAAGCAAAAGTAACGCAAGCAAAAGTAACGCAAGCAAAAGTTAACGCAAGCAAAAGTAACGCAAGCAAAAGTAACGCAAGCAAAAGTAAAGCAGGGCAAAAGTAACGCAGGCTAAAGTACGCAGGGTAAAGTAACGCTAGGCAAAAAGTGACGCAGGCCAACAAAACGTATAATGCAAGCAAAAGTAACGCAAGCAAAAGTAACGCAAGCAAAACGTAACGCAAGCAAAGTAACGCAGCAAAAAGTAAAGCAAGCAAAAGTACGCAAAGCAAAAGTAGCGCACGCAAAAGTAGCGCAAGCAAAGTACGCAAGCAAAAAGGAACGAAAGCAAAAGAACGCAAGCCAACAGTAAACCAGCAAAAGTACGCCAAGCAAAAGCAACGCAAGCAAAAGTAACGCAGGCAAAAGTAACGCAAGCAAAGTAAGTAAGTAAGCAAAAGTAACCAAGCAAAAAGTAACGCAAAGCAAAAGTTAACGCAGCAACACAGTAACGCAAGCAAAAGTAACGGCAAGCAAAAGTAACGCAAGCAAAGTAACGAAAGAAAAGTAACGCAAGCAAAGTAACGCAAGCAAAGGCCAACGCAAGCAAAAGTAACGCAAGCAAAAGCAACGCAAGCACAAGTAACGCAGAAAAGTTACGCAAGCAAAAGTAACGCAAGCAAAAGTAATGCAACAAAAGTAATGAAGCAAAGTGCCCCATGTTAGGCTTCTCCATGTTGCTGACTTGCTGAGGCTTAGCTTGTATGTGAGTGGCAAGGCCTGTACATAGGGGGGTGCAAAGGGGGGGACGGTCATACCCCAAAATTCCACAAACAAAAGGGGCAACCAAAAGGTCCACCTTCTGCTGATTTTAAAAAAAAGGCCCAAATTAGAGAAATTTTGACAAGAACGTCCACTTTGTGATGATGATGAAAACATTCAAAAAAAGTCCAAAAAAGACCATTTTAGGGGGATTATGTCCCTTTTATCCAAAAAGGGTTCCACTTTTTTGACGTCCCGCACCTCCCCAAAATAAATCCTTGCGTACGGCCCTGTATGATGCAAGAAGGTTGTTAGGGCAATAGCTGGCCATTTGTAGAAATTCCATCCAACAATCAGTGGCAGGCAAGGTGGGCAGTTGCATTTTCCCCCCTAAATTTTTTTACTTTCCCCCAGTTCCCCCCCCCCCGGACGAAAGAAAAAAGACAGATTTGTGGCACAAAATTCAGCGATGTGGGACCAAAAAATCACCAATTGGGGGGAAAATCAGTGATTTGGGCCAAAATTGGGTGAAAAATAGGATATCAAAAATTTTGATATTGGCCCTCCCAAAGAATTTCACTTTTTCCCCAAAAAAAATTTCACTTTGCCCCCCACTCACCTGCTGGGGAATTGCCTCTTCGTCTAATATCATTTCGTCTAATTCCAGATAGTCTAAGTTTCCATTTTGTCTAAAAGCACCTAGTCTAATCCAACAGTACCTCTAATTTCACTGTTTCTATTAACTATTTATTTACTAAATCCCTTTGTCTAATCACCACATCGGCTAATACCATTTCGCATAATGCCCAGTTGGTATAACACTACATTTGTTCTACACTTCGTCTAATGCCATTTCGTCCACTGCCCATTTGGTCTAATCATCAGATTGTATAAAACCATTTCGGCTAATTGCCATTTCGTTCTCTTACTGGCCCATTTGGCCTAATCACCAGATTGTCTAAAAACCATGGTCTAATGCCATTTGTCTACTGCCATTGGTCTAATCACCAGATGTTCTAAACCCATTTCGGATTAATGCCATTTCCTCTACTGCCCATTTGGTCTATCACCAGATGTCTAAAACCATTTCGTCTTCTAAGTCATTCGTCTAATGACCACTTGGTCTAATCACCAGATGTCAAAACATTTGACTAATGCCAGTTCGTCTAATGCCCATTTCGCCTACTCCATTTTGTCTAATGCATTGTATAAACAAAGGGCACCATATTACAATATAAAGAACAAACACGAAATGGACGTTTCACATGATATTTCCGATTTCAGCCCTTTATATGTTTACCTAGCTTCTTTTCTTAAACATTACCCATTCACAATTTTCAAACCTAATTTGTGATATGTTGAAATGAGTTGACCCTTTAATAATTTTATGTTTGTCAAAATTGATGTTTACACAGAACATTGTTGCAGATGTTGTCATGGTTAAAAGTATTTGGTGTGTGATGAATTCTTTTTCTTTAGTCGTTCGTCTAAATAAATAGATATAACACAGATTCGCGTCTGGCTGGCATATGTTGGCCAAATGGTTCAGAACTAATATTGAAAGCACCATTGTTCTTGTGAGACCAACAGCTTTTTCTAAGATAAAACTGATAAAAGAAATACAATTATTACAAAATATTCAATCGAAAAGCCTAATCCATTTCGTTCCTTTCATGTTTATCGTACTCAACAAACATCATAGAATGGATAAAATAGGTAAGATATATATTGCACATGAAATTAAATTAAAAAACCTACCGGTATACAGGGTACCAGGAGAAAATTATTGCAGCTGGGATAGATAAATAAACCAGAGTACAAGATAGCCCACAAAAAGCTTTAAATTCCATGGGGTCCTTATGGAGAGTTAAATGTACATGTGACGTTGCTGACTGACCCTTGAGGCTCAATCCTTCCTCAATATTCTCGATCTGCAAGACTGAAACAACTAGTTGGGGCCCCGCCCAAATCACATCGGGAAAACCACACTTGGATCGACTAATGGGACAATTCCGTATTTAGGTCAACCAAATGAGTAAAATTTGAAAATGTTAATTTCCTTAAGTTTTAGGTCATAAGGAAGGTTAAACGGGTCTAGTTTCAGGGAATTAAGATCTGAACTTTACAACTATTCATGTTTTGCAAGAGATTAAGGCTTCTACCGATCAGAGGTGTCAAAATGCACATTTCGCAGAAAAATTTGATTGTTTTATTCACCCTGTAATAGGAAATCAAAATAGAAATGTGACAATTAGTAAGGATTCTTTTTTAAAGTCATTGCATATGCATTGAATCCAATATGAATAATATTTCAAAGTTTTGATTTTGTTTTTTTCTAAATGGCCACTACTTCTTGGTAATCTCCTTACATGTTACGTCCGCAACAAAAAATACCGTAGATTTTTTAGTTTACAAAAAAAAACGGAGCATGTTAAATTATATTAACTAATATTCTTCCGTTTACCTACGTGGGCCATATAAACAGCCAGTAAAGTAAATTAAACATTCTACATCAACTCATTTTTGAGATATACCGTTGCGGACGTACAGGTACATGTCGTCCGCAACGCGTACGTCCGCAACAAATATTTTACATAAGACAAAAAACCTGCAATTTTCATTCAAATTGTGTACTAAAGTGTAATTCAAAGTTTTGTTAAAAGCAGTGGTTCTAAAAGTAATTAACATTTAGACCAAAGTAGCATTTAAGTACTTATTACTGATAATTTTTGCGATAAAAGTTGCTTTGCGCATTGTAATTTTGAGCATTGTCACTTTACCACCATTTACCTATTTTTCCGCTTTTATTACGAAATGATTTGAGCTATTACTTTTAATTTTGTGCGAATTAAGTGCCAAAAAAGGTTTGCAAAGTTAATGCAGCCAAAATATCTGCACTTTCATCATTGGGGGCTGGAAAAAACCTCCACGGATGTCTTGTTGACCTTAAAATGTTTGAAAGCAATCCTATAATATATAGTACACATAGATTTCCATTACATGTTCAGGGCATAGGAGGTTTTTCCTGTCCAATTGTTTGTATTTACACATACAAATTACAATTACACACACACACAAACACAGATATACATGCATCCACACACGCCTTTAAGAAAAAATGGAATGGTCTTCTGTCACTTTGCTTTGGTCTATTCACTTAAATCTAGGATCTATTTCAATTTAAAAAGGGAGATGTGATTCTGATGTTTTAGAAACTGTAAGGCATGGATGATGTGAGCAAGTTCATTTGCATAACTTATTAGAGCATTAATTTTTTGTAATGTTGGTACAAAACAAACATCTTGCCTTATTTTGAAAATTTGCAGAGTGGTAAGTGGGGAATAGATTGTGTGTTCAAACCTTTGTTGCCCCCCCCCCCCTTGTGCTGGTTTCAATCCAATGTGTTTGTATTACAATTTGTTCCTGCGGTCTAATCAGCTGGGAAGTAAATTGTTGGGTTGGGAAAAAGTCAACACCAAAAGTGTGTAGAATACAATTGTTAAATGAAAATTTGGAAGAGTATTCAGCATTTTGGATTTTTCACATTTGATAATTTCAAATCACACTGGTCATTGGCTTAGTTTTTAAGTGATTGAGGAAGTTTATCACCTGTAATGACAATTTGATAAACTAAATGTTGCATATACAGTTTAACTAAATTGATCATCCTGTGTTTAATCAAGCAGCAACTATACTTTACTGTGTGTTTGGTACCATAATCTTGGAGATAAATAAGTACTTCCACTACCATAGCTGTTTAAAACCCTTTGCATATTATCCAAATAGAAGCAGCGATGAAAACAGTTATAATCTAATACTTGGATTGTTTTCCTGTGGGTAACTGGGTATCACCCTATATATATGGATACACCCCCCTGTTAATTATCTCAAAACAAAATAAATATATCCTTGTTCATTACCCTTCAGAATACACTATCTCCACCTGATATGTACAGTTTTTACCACTTGAAAGGGGAAAAAATGCCTTAGTTTGACTAATTTACATCTGTATGTGATCCCCTCCCATTGGATCACACAACCAGCAACAGAGCAATGTAGATTTTAACATGTCATAATAAGGAATGATCAGAAAAAATGACATTTATCAAGAATTCAGTTAGGTTTGTTAATGATACAATTGTGGTGGTAAAAAGTGAAGAAAAAGTGAAAAAACTCCTCAAACACATGGCAAATGTGGAATGAAAATAGTAATGAATTAAATGAAAATTGCGTAATTTTTCGCTTTTTGCTGTATTAGACCCTTTTTGGTGTGTGGTTGTGTTCACGGTTGCGGACGTACACTCCCAAATTTACCAGTTTAACCATTATTATAGATCAAACTTTGTGTTTTAAACAAATAAAGTTTTTCATGTTTCAAAGTTGATAACTAAAATATTCTTTATGATGTGTCTTTATTTTTCAACCATTGTTATGTCAGAAATCATTTAGTTTGTTTTTGCGGACGTACATATTGAATACTTCGAGATATTCACGTGTAACGTCCGCAACAGCAAAAAAATGTACGTCCGCAACGGTAAAAAATTAAGAAATTTTAAACCTAAAGAGAAGCCTTTGAAATTTTTTTCTTTGCTGAGTTTGTATTACCTTGGTCCATCTTGCACACAGAACGAAAAGCTGTACAGTTTGCCACATGTTCCATACACTGCAGAGCCGATGCGACCGATACAATAGTACCTCCAAATTACACTTTCTGTGAATACGTCCGCAACAGGGGTATTTTGGGCCTATCTTGATGGACCAAGAATGGTATTGGAATAAGACTGTCAATTTATTATAATTCTATCAAAGACAATTCAGATTAGAGTAAATAAATCCAAATGCTCTATCATTAAAAATTAGGTCCCAAAGTTTCTGAAATGTACGTCCGCACCTACGGAAGTGCACTCCTAATAACTTGGAAGGAAGCAAGACACTTTTGGGAGCCATATTTCAATCATAGTCACTTGCCGTCTGACCACTACGCTTGGTCAAGTGTTTCAAAATCAACCGACCTGAACCGTGAATATAAACCCAATTGCAGACTCGGAAGGCAAAATTTGCAAAATCAAAAGAGACATCTTCCGCTCTGCTTTACGATATGGACTTTTTGTTTGCCTCCAGATGCTGAGTGTGATTTTCTAGTTAATGAATATAATAAAATCTTATCCAAGACACTTGATGGAAAACTGCTCTCCACCTCGTAAATCGTCGTAGTTCTGCGTGGAGTTCATGCAACCTTGTACACAGAATTTTCTCGTGATTGAGAAGAAGGACGGCGAGCTGGAGCGCAGAGGTTCACAGACTGGGCTCACAGTATCCAAAGAGGCTTACAAAGATCAGTGCTCTAACTACAACTCTCTTCTTCTAAAAGCCAACAAAGACAGAATATCATAACTAACCAGATACTTCATGTGATCAACGGGACCCTTTCCGTGTAGTCAGTAAGGTAACTTCCTCAGAAGTGGAACAACCGCACATGACATGAATGTCCCAAAAGATCGTGCTGAAAGTTTTTCCAGCATTTTTCTACAAGAAGATCAAGAAACTGCGTAACAGTCTACATACTACTGATGCCTCCATGTCCGTTTTGAACTAACAGAGTGATGGCAAAGCACCTTCAGCTACTTTTCTACAGTGTCTGAAGAAGAGGTTTTGAAATATTCATCAAATCAGAATCGATCAAGTCGCTGCACCTTAGAACCTTTACCAGCTGGTCTCTTTAAATATGTCTAGATGATCTTTACCAGTCATAAACAAGGATTGCAACTCTTCTTGTCTTTGGGCGGATTTCCCAAAGCTTCAAGCATGCATCTGTCCATCCCGATGCTGAAGAACGAAAATCCTGGCTGGACACCACATCCTCTCAAATTATCGCCCTATATCTAATATACCATTTCTTGGAAAGGTGATTGAAAGGGTAGCAGTAATGAATCAGTTGCAGACTTACCTCATCGATAAGTCTCCAGGCTCCGATGCAGTCGGCATAACGGCAATATCACAGTACTGAGACTGATCTGTTACGGGTGAAGAATGACATCTTGACTGCTCTTGACAAAACACAAAAGAGGGCTGTATGTGTTACTGGACTTCAGCGCCGCCTTGACACCATAGACCACAAAACAGCTCCTAACACGTCTAACTGAACGGTATGGGATAACTGAAACATAAGTGGTTCTCGTCATAACCTAGATTGGCCGAACTCAATCTCTATCAGTCAGAGGTGCTTCGTAAGATCGTGGCGGGAGAAGTGTGGAGTACCACAGGGCTCGGTTACTGGTCGATCTGACTTCATCTTGTTAAGTGCCCCACTACAGGATATCATCACTGCCAACGGTATTCACGTTGGTGTTTACGCTGGATGACCCCCAGCTTACCTGATTTCCACACCCTGGGATAGTGATAGCAGCCATTAAAAAAGATTGAAACGCCATTGCAGACATCAGATCCTGGGGTAAATCCAACAAGCTGATATCAAATGTCAAGAAACAGAGTTATGTTGTACTTTCGCTCTCATTTAGCAGATCGGCTAGCACACTCTCAGCCCAACTATGATATTGGCAATTCTGTTAGACATCCGTCAGCTGAAGCACGGAACCTGGTGTCATCTTAGATATCATACGAATGAGCAATCATGTTAGCAGCTTATGCAAAGCTGCTGGCTCCATAAGGAAAATTGGGCAGTTTAGACAGTACCTTGATTTGAAAAATCTACCATCAGATTGGTCCACGCATTTTTACATCTAGGCTGGATTCCTGCAAATCCTTGCTTTATGGCCTTAAAGAAAGAGAATTTGACCAAGGTTCAGCGAGTTCAAAATGCAGCTGCCCGTCTTGGCTCCTAAAATCAGTCCGACGAGACCAATCACATAATCACACCAGCTCTCGCTCTCAACCACCTACATTGGCTCAATTAATCAGAGGGCAGTTTTTAAGATTCACGTCTCACCTATAAGGCCCTCCCAGCATGTCACCCTGCCTATAACTCTGAGCTCATCCAGCTGTATTCACCACCACCGAGAACCTGAGGTCATCTTCTTCTTGCTCCCAGCTGAGTAAATCAACCAACTCATCAACAAAAGTTCTATGGTAGATAGATCTTTGCTTCCGCAGCAGCACATTTGTGGAATTAACTCCCTAACAGTATCCGCTTAGGCTCAGTCAGCAACTATTTTCACGTCACGTTGAAGGACCATTCCTATTACACAATATTTTGGCTCCTGTATGTATCCTGTTTGCTGATGCAGTCAATTCACCAATGATCACATTTAATTCTGTGATTTTGTTTTCATTTCTTTTTTTCTTCCTCTACCTTCATCCAATCCGGTTGCATAGGATAGTTTGTTTTCATCATGTTAGGTAGGGTTAGAGGCATTTGAATCCAAAAAAGATCAGACTTAACGATGTCGTTGTGGGGTACATACGCACAGATCCTAACAGCTGACGATCAGGTGTATCCCAATGTTCTTAGTATGGGAGTCCACTGGGTGGTCTTTCTATTCTATCGGTTATCAACAAATATATTATTATGTTTGAATTTCTACTTGGTGTATAATTGATGTATTTCATTGTTGTTTTAAAACATTAGAATTTTATCTATTGTGTATTTGTCGTATTGAATTGTCTTTATATTGCTCCCATTCTATGTAAAGCGGCCTAGGACGGCATCGCATGAGGCGCTATATCAAGACAAAAAAAACGAGGGAAGGCAGCAGCAGCAGGCAGGGACGAACAAAACAACACAGATGAGGGAAAACACCAACATGCACACCACGAGCCAAAAATGATCTAATACCTACCGTGGTGCATGGGGTTAATTCAGCAGCCTAGCTGGCCTAGCTTAATCAGAAAGATGCTCCTTTCGGTGGATCATTGGCCTGAAAAAAATTGTTTTTGGGTGGGTCGAATCGCTGAAAAAATCGACATTTTTACGGATAGGCTACCCCGTATTACATCTCGTTCGGCTCCAAAATATTCAGGTACTTAGGTGTATGCATAACAGACTGTGCGAATTTACCAAGAAAAAAAAGACCGCTCGCATTGCCTTTACAATTGTGTTTTTGGCGCATCATTATTATCAATTATTATAATCATATTCTTATTTAGATTTTACTCTCAATTGGAAAATCTTTTAAAGAAAAACACTCCAAAAATGAGGAAAGTTTTAGCGCCGAAAAAAATTAAAAAGCTCAAAATGCAATAAAACATTTCGCATTTCCGATTTGCCTACATCTTTAACCCCTGCATTAAAGTCTAGAAAGTTAATTTCAAATGTTACACCACTATTGTGGGAACTTAAAGTAAGGTTATCGTGTTTATTAACACTTTTAGTTTGCCAGCTCCTGTTCATCGTCCACTTCCAACCAAAACATCACAAGTGTATTATTGACAAATTGTAGCACTGAGAGATCGGGGGGGAATCACATATGAAATGGATTTATGGGTGTTGGTGTAAGGCTGACACTTCAAAACCCAGGGGCATTCGGTGACAGATGGACTCCAAAAAAAAAAATAGGGGTCTTTAAGTGAAAGTACCGCCAACAATTTTCCCACCAAATAAGGGGTTTTCGTTGGTTGTTTGTGTGTGTTGTTGTAACAAAAAAAAATAACCCAAAATTGGGATCTTTTATGACCAAATATTCCCCAAAATAGGGGTCTTTGCGTGACAGTTTGGTAAAAATTTAAGATATTAAAAATGAGGTCTTTGGGTGACATTGGCAAAATACGGTGGTGTTTTCTTTGGGTGACAGCGATGGCTGAAAAAAAATGGGGGCCTTTACAGCCTTACATGGCGCCGTCACCTCCAAGATGGGAGTCCCCCGGTTGAGTACATGAACAAATTCCTTATGCTGGGAAAACATGATTTCACATAACTAGTATCTCTGGGACACCTTTTGTCCAGTTGCTACGAGAAGTCTTTGGGAAATAATCTTTGTTCATCATCGTCGCGCAAACGATTTGAATACGAAAAATATTGCTTTATTATTAAACTAAATAAAAAATAAGAATTGTTTAGTTTGAAGCGTATAACCAAAAACGACGTCTAAATTTTGGATTTTAATGAGTTCGGAACGGTTCTAACCCTTTAGATTACCAAACAATACCGGAAGTGGTTCCTTTGAACAACTTCGGGGGGGGGGGGTTGTGTTCAAAGGAGGATATGATGCGTGAACAAGAAAACGCGTAAAAGAATCCCTTTTATTTTTTACGCGGTTTTTTGTTTCACGCATCATATCAACCTTTTCAATACAATTGCCCCCCCCGGAATTTGTTCAAAGAACCCACTTCCCGCGTTGTACATTGATTAGGGTGTCAAAAAACAGAGGAAAATATGGAAAAAGTAGGTTTTTTTCTTAAACCCTAAAATTGTGAAGGTCACGAATTGGTGATGTAATACCCCCCGAAATGAAGCAGAGAGATCAAAACCATCATAATATTGTAAAAGCACGCAAATCAAGGACATTAAAGGCTGTATTTATATCTTAATGACGTAATGCCTTGCTACTGTTTAGAGTATACAAAGACTGACAAAAATAATTGTTAGGGTATGTTCTTTGGTCGATTGAAATGCTCGTTCAGGGTGATTTTTGTAAGTCCGTGTTCAGGCATTAAATCCCCTTTGAAAAAGTGCCCCACCCACCCTTTCCCAGGGAGATAAATTTTACATTTTGAAAACCTAAACAAATTATATACCGGTGTCAAATGAGATATATCCCCTGAGAAAAGTTCGGGGATCGTGGTTCCTTCGCCTCTGGCCAAGGAGAGAGCCCCTTGTTTATTTTATTTTAAGATATAGGCCGGTTATCATAATTACATCTCTCAATTTTTCATTGGTATTTATTTCCTTAGAGTATTTACACCTTAAATACATTTCACCAACACATGGCATGGCTATTTTGCATTAATTTTACCCTTTTATTTTACAAAAAACATGCGCCTAAATTGGACTTTCGCCTATTTTCTCAAGAACATACCCATTTTCCCCATTCGTGGACTTTATGAAGTCATTGTGATGCCATAAAGGTATGTGGTACTTTTTGGTATCAGATGGAAAGGAAAACAGACCATAACTATCCACTGGTAATCAAAAATCATATAAAGCATCGAATCCCAAATGGAACAAGTGTGGTAAACCACACGCCGGTCACCCAACCCCCTTGGTAAACCATTTTTTTTATTAAAAAAAAATGCTTGGTAAGACCAAGGATTAAAATTTAAGGTTCTACAACGAACCAAAACGGAGTTATTTAACTTGCTGTTATAGCACAATTTATGTTCTGTTAGAAAACCTTGGGGGACGTGTTCTCAGATTTTTATGAACCATTTCTGAGGATTTCATTCTTGAGGGTTCCAATAGGGGCCCGCAGGGGAAAAGTCTAAGGGCGCATTTTTTCTTAGATTGTAGCAACAGCATACAATTAAAAAAACTATTTTGAACTTGATGAAATAAAAATCTGTGGCACTTTGTATTTAAGTTTAGGCCCTATTTTGTATGCGAGCCAGTTTTTAATATTATTTATACTAATATTAAGGTTTGGAAGAACTCACTTCCACTTCCTTGTAGCTGAAACATGCCAATTTTGATTTTATTTTTCATCTTATTCTTTATTTATTTCCTTGATCTACTAGACTTTCACTGGACTGACTCGTAATAATGAGTGAAATCTTGTTGAATTTAACATTTCCCGGACTTGAACACAAATTCCTAAGAAACCGTAGTTACCTACAACATGGACAATAGATCCTACGGACTACGGACATAACTCCTAGGATCGATATTTACTTTGAACCTGGACAATTAGTTCCTCAAGACCTTATAGTTCACCTATGAATGGATACTAATTCCTAAGTAATTGCAGTCCATGTTTGACGTCTGGAACTTATTTCCTTAAGGACGATATTCCACTCTGCTCTGTCAGGACTTATAGTCAGGTAGCCATGTCCACTTATGGCCTGACCGAAAATTGAGTATGGACACAATTTTTCTGCTGGAAAATGATAGATAAGGGTGCGTAGAATAAAGGAACTTGCCGGGTGCCACTGGGCAATCCCTTGAGCATTTGAGAAATCCAAGATGGCGTCGCCACAAACATGATAATTCTTAAAAATCACAAACCAATATATATCAAACTACTGGGTACTTGATATACTAGAGGACCCAATGAACAAATGCATGGCACGTGTAACATGAGTCATACTCCAAATTCCAAAATGGAAGCCAAATCCAATAATTTTAAAATATGCCATTTTATAACAGTAAATTAACTGCGTTTAAAAATAGACGAGAAAGTACTAAGGTATTGTGTAGACACAAATTTTAAATGATTTCTGATACTTTTTAAAATGCGTAACATGAACCGGTCAATCATATATGGCAGCCAAAAACGGGAACATCTTCATAAAAATACATTTGAATTTGCAATGAGGATTAAGTTACAAGTGCCATACACTTGTTTATTGGATCCTATAGTATATCTAGTAACTCCATAGTTTTGATAATTAGGGTGGATAGAGTAATTATCATGTAGGGCGACGCCATCTTGGATTCTCAAATCAAAATGATCAAGGAGTCCCAGGTGTTGCACCCGGCAGAGTCTTATTCTACATACACTAATAATCTGAGCGCCCGGGGGCCCCACCTAGCAAAAAAAAAAAAATGTGTGTTGCCAACTCAGTGTACGGTCACATTAAGGTTCTACCTGACTATTATTTCTATAAGGGACTCATATAGTCCACAATCTTCGCGATTCAGAAAAATAAAATCCTTTGGAGATGGCACTGCTTTGGCAAATGTGCTTCAGGCCAGGGTGTGTTTTGACTCTCCGTAAGGATCATCTACAACACGCTTTTAAAAAAAAAATCAAGCTTGGCTGATTGGAGACACAGATTGCCATTAGTGGTGTAGTTTATTGTATTCATTCAAGCTTGTCCTTTGCGTGGACAGGAAGTTTTGCAGTGGGAAACATAGGACCCTATGGTTCCTGAAGTCCCTGACCTCTTTGAGTTGGGGGCTACCGTCTGTTTAGTGCAGATAGATTGATGATTTTCTTACTCGTTGACGGCCATATATTCCTTCTTTTGGGCGTTAGACTAAATGGTTATTAGATCAACTGAATCATTAGACACGAAATGGGTTTATGCAAAATGGGTGAGACTAAATGGGTATTAGAACAAACGGATCAATAGACAATGGTTATTTTTAGTAGTGTAAATGGGTTTAGACTAATGTTATTAGAACCAACTGGTCCATTATACGAAATGGGTTAGAACCAAATGGGTTTAAGACTAATGAATAGACCAACTGATTATTAGAAACGAAATGGGTTTTTAAGACAACAATGGTTTAGACCTAATGTACTTAGACCAACTGATCATTAACGAAATGGGTTTAGAACAAAATTGGGTTTAAGACTAAGGTTATTTATTACCAACTGGGTTTTATTAGACTAAATGGTGTAGACCAAATGATATTAGACCCAAGTGGAAATTAGACGTATTGGATATTAGCCGAAAATGGTTTTAGACAAAATGGCATTAGACCACGGGTTATTGATCAAGTAAACAATAGACTATGGTTAATTAAGCCTAAGTGGCAATTAGACTATCTGATTTTAGACGAAACGGTTTTTAGACCAAGTGGTTATAGGCGCAATGGAAGTAGACGAAGTTGATGAATGAGCCAAAAAAATATAGCTAATAAGGTCCAGAAGCGTTAATTGTTTATTAAATCCAATTATTAAATTAATTAAGTTACTGCAATTTTTTTTTGTAATCTAAATTTATCATTCTATTATCATACTATTTTTTAATTAAAAACAATCTAAATGGTCACTTGTACCCCAAAATTATTTATGTTGTATTCTCTTAAAATTACTGCTTGAAGAACATGAAAACAAAGTAAATGTTACTGCTTGAAAACAAATACGAACTAAGAAAATCGTCTTTCTCTGTGTGGCTGCTGTGTCCCTTCGATCAACCCTACATTTGAACGAAATTCCGATTTCACATCACCAAATAAAAAAGTAAAATAACTCCTGAAAGGTGTGAGAATTCAGAAATTTGGAAAAGCTACAATTTTGATCTCTCAAAATCACAACCGACCACCATGTCCCCACTTTAATTAACAATGCCATATTGCTTATAGTCAACACATCTTCTGATATTTGCAAACTTGGTGCACACATGTGATTATTGTAGTCCAGAATATGTACAGTTCCATATTGCACCAATTTGAGGACAAAAATGTTAGTACAACTTGTGTTCAGTTGGTTTGGTATTTGATTACAAGTCCGATTTATATAGGCCTACATTGTTCGCTTTTATTGACATTTTGTAAATGTTGTGTGTTACAATCAGAATTGTAGTCAGAACTGAATAAGTGACACAGTGTACTTAATATACATTTCCCCAATCATTAAACCAGTATTTCATTAAAGTGAAATCGAAATGGGACAAAAAAGCTCCTGCTGTCCCATTGGGGTATGGCTACCCAGAACTATTACGCATGAGAATCGACAACATATAGTTGTCGCAACCTGGTAATATTAACTGTTAAGTATTAGTAGTTTGCACCCTTGTAAGCAACTGGTGTGGAGAAGTTTTGTCTACTAAATACGATGCTTCGCGCAAGTTTATGTAGCTGACATGTTTGTTAACATAATTTACGTTGGTGCTTTTTTATAATCAATCACACTTATAAATGAATCTGGTGGTAATACTGCTATTTGGTAGGTTGACCTATCTTGGCGTTATAGTGCTGCAGATGGTGAAGATATTGGAAGTATTGGTGCATTTTGTGTTAAAGCTGAAAATTGGCACAAAGGTAGCTTTTTGTATGCCGAATAATTTCTGATATGGGGCCAAAATT
>JAMKCH010057364.1:0-50477 GCA_023653785.1 Ophioderma brevispina
GAAAATTGCGAGAGATTGACACTGTGACCGTGACACTCACTCACATGACAGAGTTTGAGTGTGACACCGACAGATTCACTCAAGACTGCACTGTGTCTGTTACGATTCAGAATCTGGAAATAGGTTAAGCTTATAGTTTTAGATTACCTGACATTGCCACGACATCTATATCGTTTTATATTCTTGCAAAACATCGTCTTTTGAAAACAATGGTCAGGGACACATGGCAATGTCTGGGCTTCGCCATCCGTCATAATAGTGTGTTTATCCACTGTTTAAGTTATGTGCATAGGGTGAATATCTGCATAGTCCGTATTATTTATGAACAATCAGGATCCATTGGCCAGATATAAAAGGACTTATCAGCTCAGCTGCAATGGCGTCGAAAACGAAAGTCACGCTGTCGAGAGCTGATGATAAAAGCAGCGCAATGAGTAAAAGTTTCATCCAAGATATTGATTCGACCGATTGCTAAATATCCTTTTTTTATACCCATCACGTTTTGCGTATTTAGAGTTGAAGCAAATCACAGCCTGCAAGAAACATAGCTTTTTTGAGTGGGTCATAGAATTCGTCGGTCGGCATCAATGCAATGTTGCCGTAAATTCCGTAAACAAGCGATTAATGACCGCAGATTAGTCTTCCCTGTTTATTCTAATTTTAGCCAAAGGATTATAACAATGAACTCTCCAGACTCCATCTCCACTCATTTACACTTGGAGCAATTAATACCAGGATCCTAAATAATACCCCAATTACCAAGACGGTCGCTTAGATCGATCGAATCGAGGGTACCAACCACTATTACCTTTTGTAGGGAGTTCGCGACGAATTTGTATTTTTTTTTTTAAAAGAGTAAATTCGTCGTTTTTCATTTATATGCATTAAAAAATAAAGCAAATGGTACAAAATCAGCTCGAATACAAGAAAATATGAAGGGATTCGTGCTCTTTTTAGTAGCGCAGGTTTGTTGTTTTCTTGTCTGTACCACATTTGCGTAGCCACGGCCACTGTTACATATTAACTCACACACATAATCTCTGAAGTTATCTGATTGCTGATAATAAAGGAATGTAAAGAATTCTCAATTTCCATAATGGGTACGGCCAAGGGAAATTGATTCTTAGTTTCCTGTTGAGCGCGCACAGTATTTGCCTCTTGGCAAAATATTTCATTATTTTGTGAAAACATTGTTTTTGCCTCTTAAACGTTGATAATAAAAACAATTTCAGTTGCTCAAAATATTCAAGCATCCATCCTGTTCATTTTAAGCAGTTCCCTTGTGAGGCCCGCACCGTATACCAAATAATGAATTTCCTCCAGATTTTTGTCCCTCTTGTCATCATATACTCGGTGCAAAAATTTGCTTGACACTGATTTTTAAACTTTTGAGAAATAAACATGCAGATACCCATACCCCCGTTTTTGGTCAATTAGGCACTTGTAAACTTATTGTTTTATGTAATAAATATACGGTTAGTAGTGCATTTAACGAAATAATGAATTAATAAATAATAATGATATGGCAGTAAATTAACTGAATTGAAATCCGACCTCATCCCTTTTAAAAACCTCCAACAGGAAACCAAGAATCAACTCCACTCTAAAGATTGTTACATAAAATGAAACTTAATACAATAATTTATTAAATATGAATAATTATACACAATAGCAGTCCACGTAGTCAGCAAATTGAAACAAGAAATTCTTGTGAATCGTGGATGCTGCCCTGCTTCCCCTGTCTTGAGCCAAACAAGACTCTGCCAGCAAGTACTTGTGATGTTAGTGTTATCCTCCCGTATTAATTAAAAGGGAAAAAATAATGACTTTAATAATTAGTACAGTTTTCAATTACAAAATATATCCCAAAATGTCATTACTGAATGGATGGATAATACTATTACTACTATACAGGAGGAAGGGATACGGGATCGTGATGCCAGTGATCAAGCTGCAAGATTTGCCCGTACGGCACCACAGACAGTCATGCATCATTGTTCAGAAAATCTCACCCGCATCTTCCCGCATCACAGTAGGCAATGAACTTGCAACTTATGTAAAATGTCCACTTATCATATAAACTATACTGTAAAATTACTGTAATGGGTGGGGTCTGTATGTGAAATTTCTTACCTTATTGCCTCGAAAAACCAAGAAAATACGACAATTTTGGTCAACTAAAACTTCACAACGTACTCAAATAGTATCCACCTCGATGGAGCGTTTATCATCGGAAAGGCATGTTTTTTCCTACAATGTCAATAATCAAAATCGTGAGGTTGGGTCAGAGGGTTACATATTAGAGCCCCCATTCCATTCGCAACCGAAGCATCTTGCAAAATGGCGACCGTCCCACATCGTCGCAGACAAATTTGCTCCATACTTACCTGATTTCAAACAATTTTAAAACGTGAGAAAGCACTGTTTTCACCAGAATTTCAAATATATTTTGAAAGATAATATCTTTACTTGCAGAAAATTCAATGACAGGTTATTTAGCGACTAGCAAAGGTGAGAAAACGGTAAGTTTTGGAGGGCCATCATTCACACACACAAACATATACGGAAATTGGAATCGCATTTGGGTGGACGACCTACTTTTGGCGGCCACTTCCAGGAAAATTTATCACAGCATATAGTCCGTACTTCACGAGAAAAATTCTGAGTTATCGATACTATTTGAGCATATTTGTGCATAAATTTGGTCTCTACCATTTTTTGGAATGTGTGCATGATAATTTCTGAAAGAAAATGTGTTGATTTAAGAATTAAGCTTTATTTGGCTTTTTACTGCAGGATTACCGACACAACTTGCATTTCCCGGTTTCGGGCGAAATGATAGTGAAATTAATGCACGCCACGAAATCGTCTAAATCATTGACAAAATTTATACGGAAAAGCTGTAATCAATTTGGAATATGTATACAAGAAAGTCTTTTGCGAACAAACTGTGGGCACTCTCATGTACTAAAACGCCAGGTAACTCGAGATACATCCCAAGATAGAACATGAATTTTCTTAAAATCTATGGGATGGCGTAATAGTGTGTGCACGCCTGTATCCGCTGAAATGAATAGATTGCTGAAATTACCCTTGTATATTCCCCAGTAACTTTTCACATGTGCCAACCCCAGGTAGTGGCGGTCAGGGAGGTACAACAGTTCTGTACCGCCTGTATTACTATTTTAACTAGAATGGTCTCAATGTCACTGAAAAGCATGGATGTAATATATACCCATGCTGAAAGTACCCGTTAGTTCTTCGTGCGTGAACGAATCAATACGACAATTTATATAATTAATAGTTTGTAGGGGCCTACGCGATTCTTTATTTTGTGAAGTCTTTAATTTAACTAAGATAATCGCTATTTTTCGGTTCGTGGACATTTTTACTTATTTTACAACTTACAGAGTCAGTTAATCGCACGTCAAAACTATAGTCATAAACCCCAAACATTTTTGAACAAAATAACAAAATTACATAGGCCTACAAGTATGAATATCAAATATAATAAATGCTAGCCTACAAAAAAATGAGTGGAGCTCTAGCGATATTTGCTAAACACATTTTCTTATTTTAATGTTTCAATTTGCTTTAGAATTTTTGCCACTCGTACTTATTCCAAATTAGTAAAATCTATGCATAGGTCTACCGTATAAATCACTTTGCAATTGATGCCGGGACTTTATCAATTAAATGTGTCACATAGACAGACATACTATACTGGTATATTATGTTGAATAATACCATGATAACCATTACACATTTACCGCATTAAATACGTTCAGTGGTAAACAAACACGGACAATTCTACAAAAGCTGCTTTAATTTAAAAACCATTTGAAAACCGATTACAGACTCAACCTCGGGTGTTAACTTTACATCTATGTAAATGGGGATGAATTTAGTATTCTGCCCCCGATTAAAATCGTCACGTTAAGCATCGGTTTATTCCGTTTATGTTGCCGATTCGTAGCCTGTGGCAAGATACTAAATCTTAATCCATAAAATGTATCTAAATTTGACACTGATGTAAATCCTAAATGGATTTAATATAATTGAATACTGTTAAAGAAAAAACACAAATTCGTAATTGATTCCCATTTTTGTTAAGAAAAATTTAAGGTTGCAATCATATATAATCTATTTCTCTTCCTCACTCTCTCTCTCTTCTCGTTTCTCTCTGTGTTGTGTTGTCGGGGGTGCCTATTTGCCCGCACGATTTGCGCACTTCCCCGTATGTGGCTCTATTGATTTGACCAATTCAAGCAGGTCCCCATGAATTGATGTAATCCTACTTGTTGGATACATCAGAATAACAGTGGACGTATCTGCGGTCATTAATCCCCGGCCTTGTTTCCGTATCATCGTCGTGGGAATGACCACAGTTCGCCCATTTTTCCAATTCGGCCCAAACTCATTGCCAATTCTGCCCAACCGATTCGGCCCATTTGCCAATCGGCCCCGCCATTTCTGATTGCGGCCCATTCCAGTTCGGCCGGGGCTGGGAGTGGTCCAATTCTGCCCATTTTTAAAAGTTGTTTCTTCTTCCTTTCTTTCTTTCTTTTTCTTTTTTATTTTTCTTTTCTTTTCAACGGTTGTTAGCCTACGTTGTTTATTATATATGTCATCCATGGTGTTTAATTTTGCCATGTCCTCCCAGCCACGGTAGACCAGACATCACTACATTAGGGTGTCCACGAATTTTTTTAAATTGTTTATTTTCCATATTTTTTTGTTTCGATTGAAAGTACTAATCAGAAGAAACAATTTGCCACAAATTTCAACTTCCGACCTCAACGTTCCAGAGTTATCTTTTTAAGATTGCAAAAAAACCGTCGCTTTTCGTCATTTTCCGCAATTTCTGGTAAAATTATCCCAAATTGATGAAAAAATTTTTGAGCAATGTATTTCAGTAAATTCAGGCAAGATTAGTCCATTGCTGAGTGCATATAGGCAAGAACCATCCTTTCTTGGTCATCTTTTCCAAGTTTTTCCGGAAAAACATTCAATTGCTTGGAATGTTACGGGCCATTTAAAAATGGTAAGTTCCCAACCTTTATAGATTACCCAGAATGCATTGCGGTTTTTTTCCACTGCTGTTAATTACGTACAAATCCCATGGATCGTGAAAAATAGTTGAGTAATGTAAATGTTGCTGTGACGTTTTATCAGATGTACAATATCAAATTTGGCAGACTCTTCATGATAGGAGATGAATCATTTCCCTTGTAACGTTGTCAAGCGAACGGATTTAAAGATTTTTTTAAAATTGTGCCATAATTTGCATATTTTTAAGATTTCGACAATTACTTTGAAATGAACTTTTGCAGTTTAACTGAACAAATGGTGTATGGAATAGATTTTTTTTAAATGAAGTCCCTCCTATTTTAATAAAATGCTAGACCTTCCTTGAATGAATATGGGGTGATTCGCTTTTTAACGACTGGAATATTACCTATGTTGATAATTTGTAATCTCGTGGATCGTTCTCTGCATGGCACCACACATCACATAAATGAAGACACATGAAACCCCACATGAAACATCATTTGACAAAATATAAAAAGTAATATTACTTTCCATATCCAACATACATGTAGAATGGTTTTAACCAATAGTTGTAATTAAATTTTTGCAGAAGTATTGCATTCTGTATTTATATTAAATATCAATGGCAAATTGGCAAACTGCCAGTATTAGGATTTTTTGAGGCTTATTTGGAAATTAAAGAAATCAATCATTAAAGAGAGCTGTGAAACGTTTAAAGCTTTTTTTGTAAAAAAATTAATAAGACAGACGGGTGGGCCGCAATTGTAACAGAGTAATTGTGTTTGTTGAAGCTTGGATATCTATATTTCTAAATTTAAAATTGCCATTACTCACATAGAGCTACGAATAATTACAGAATAGGCTACTGCGCTACAATTATAGTAAATATAGCTATCCAAATATTTAAAAAACAGGCCAACCCATCAAAACATATCAAACAATACACTGTATGATGAGAAATAACCTTCAAATTTGTGCCTAGAATTTTGGATTTTACCATTATGAATGAATTGTTTTGACATTAAATTTAATCAAAATGACGCAAATGAGCAAGGGATGATGTCGCGTAACCGGCACTCTCTGGCTCAAAAACTTGAACTTGCCTTGATGACGGACATGTGACAGTTTGTACATTGCGTTGTTTTACAGGAGTGGTAGGATGCTTCTTCACAAATTAAACCACACTTTACTCTATGTCCAAAAAATATATCATTTCTTTCAGTTGTAGTTGAAAGTATATCTAAAAATTTTTAACATATATCCTATAAGAAACCGATTTTTAGAATGAGATTGTGGTGTAAAAAAATCAGAAAAAATGCATTCAAGCAAATTGTCATGCAAGCTTACACACTCGCCACACAGCATACATACAGCGGGCGAGCAGTGGCATTGGGGATTGAAAAAATGACTTTTTTTCAAAAATAATACTAGGTTTTCCCAATGTCCAAAAAATACATTATTTCGGTCAGATGCAGATGAAAGTATGATTAACATACTATCTATACGATTGCTTTGGTGTTCAGACCGAGATCGTGGTGGAAAAAGGAAGAAAATATGTAGCATGGTCAAAAAACTATAGCACTCACTACTAGCGCGACACCTGTTTTTGTTATAATGGTCGCGCATGAGTTTTTTTTGGGAATTTTCAGAGAAATTATGACTATTTTTCAAAAAATCAGAACAGTGCGTTCCCGATAGCTAAAAAATCTGTCCTTTTGGTAAGTTATATGTGAAAATGTATAATTTTACATACTTGATAAAAAATATGCAAACAACGATATCTAAATTGCGTAAAAAAATCGACAATATTTGCATGTGAATATCATCACAGCGTTATCTCTGGCTCTTGCAGCTGTACACATACATACCTTGCCTGCCCCGCTCCCATCCCATGGCCCTACTGCCGACTTCTAACCTCAGTCTGACAGCAGAATCAAATGCCATGCGATATTTTTGACACAGTTGGTTATATATGATCGTCTCTTTAATTGGGATATGAATTTTCAAAGCGTATTGCAAATATTAGACAAAAACAGCGTTTTTTAAAACCCCTTCTCACTCCGCCGGCTGAGCGAGCCTGCCTCAAGGCTCAAGCACGTGTTGTGCTGTGCACACTGCCCCGAGTTCTTCGCGTAACAGACAACTGGCAACACCTACGTGATTGGGTCACCTCTTTTTTGACAGGTTCTCAAGAGTTTGTACATCTAGTAGTTGGCATGAAGGGATCGTGGAAAAATGCTTTGCGCTCTTTATGTAGCGTGCTGATGCAAAATGGTTCAATGTAAGTTTTTCCTGGCCAGTATCAAGGCTTTCCAATGATGTTTTGTTCGAGTTGCAAACACGCAAGGACACACCGAAATATCGAGGTAACGTTTCAAAATCAAAAACATGCTTTCCCATTAATCAAAAAAAGGAACCATCAAGGAACTTGTCTCAATGTGTATACTACATAAAGAAAAAAATATATTTTTCAAAACAATGACAACATACAGCGCGAAAAATCATCAAAGACGGCTATCAACAGCCCAAAAGTGGACCAAAAAAATCTGATGCGTGGAAGGGGGGGGGGGGGGGGGGTGAAACTACGCGGTTTGCGCAAAACGAGGTCATCATTCCAGCCCAAGAAAATCATTTTTACTTCCCACAAGGCACTTTTGTGAGTTAATGAATTATTAAAACAATGTCTTCTGAGTTGATTAACCAAAATTTGTAACACATACAATTGTTTAGTTATAAATACGTTATTTCAAATGTAAACTGCACCAATGACTGCACGAATTCCGCGTATGACGGGTCAATTCGAATGTCACTGGACACCCTACTCCAATACCCTGGGTACAATACAGAGTTACATTGCCGGGTATTCTCCATTCGGCCCATTAAAAAGGAGTGCCAATCTCCATATCCACCATGCTTCAGTTCGCGGGCCTTTCATGACTTGGTAATCATAAAAATAGTCGAATCCTGAATGTGGATTCCAAATATATTGGTGTTTGTTGACCCGATTGAGTTGGTGTGTATGTAGTCTAGAGTCCCCTAGCCTGGTCCCCTAGTCTGCGCGGGCAAAAACGGATTGAGTACATGCTGGCTGTTTAGCTAAACACTTCCAATTTGATGAATAATTTTACATTGAACAGAACCGTATCCCCTACCGAAATCACCGTGCGCTGATCGAAAATTTGTGGCATCTTCGAGGCGATCAGGGTTTTCGCTAGGACATATAAATTTACCAGTTTACACTGGTTTTACATATAAGCGCACCGCATCAAGTGCGATAAGTAAAATATAAGGTTCGATAAGACTTTTTCAAGAAAAGCTGGTGTGTAGACATGTTTTAAGTTAGGCAAGAAAAACTGTGAAGTTTTTCTCAGAAGACCGGCGCATTTATTTAAAATTGGTCTTTGACCGCATTTTTTTTTTTTTTTAGTTTTACTGACTTTGGATTTTTATTGTAACAAAAATAAAATTCCCGAAAAATTGAAAGTGGGTCAAAAATGCATTTAAAAAAACGTTATTTTGCATTAGCATTTTTCTTTTAAAAAAACGCATTCACATTTCGTTCTGAGACAACTTGTTTTTTTTTTTTTGGCCATATCATTTTGTTATTTTTTTTAATGATTTAGCAGCTAACATTTAAGTACTATAATTTTCAACACTTCAAAAAAAATCCTGGATAGCTCAGTCAGTAGAGACCTTGCCTCTTAACCATTTCCATGCTGATGTGTCGGGGTTCGACCCCCACAATGGGAGATTTTTTTTCTCTTCCTCTTTCATCTTCCTAATTAATCATTTTATGCATTAATGATATTGTAAATACTAATTAGCTTCTACAATATTTTATTTTTCAAAAAAATGTGACCATACTAATGGTTGTTCAAACACACTCATAGACGAAAAGTGAGTACTGTACCAATGGGTGGTGAAAGCTGGAAAGCAGACTGAATAAATATGATGTATGATTTTCTCAAAATGTCTTTATTGTGGGAGGGGGGTAGCCTACAAATGAAGGCCTATTGCTATTAATTAACATGTATTATCATGCAGAGTTATACACGTGCACATCAACGCTGCCAAATAATACATTGTAAAAAAAAATATCCTTGGAGAGTGTAATTTTATGACTTGGCACAAATGGGGATCCAGAAAGAAATTGTAAGAAAATAAAACTGGAAGCTCCTCTTGGCGTAATCACTAAAGTCCATGGCGTAATTGTAAAACGGGGAATCCCCAGGCTGAGTGACTAATTAATCATGCAAATGAAATATCCACGGTCGATTGTTGTGTGGGACTTGTGACGAGATAAACCTTGCATGGTCGAAGGGGGGGTGGTCAGAGCTCCCAATTATTACTTACAATCATAGAGAAGAATGCCCGGGAAGAATGGACCCGGGAATGGACAATACTAGACATACGCTGATTTAAAATGTAGGTTGTTTCACTATATTATTAAAACACTTCAAGGTACGGATACGCGTGATATGAAGTACAACATAAAATACTTCTAGAACATACCCTGGAAACGAATGCATTGGCTCATTGCAAAGTGCATCGATAAACGAGATTTCACACAATCTATCTAGATGTTTATGCTCATTTTTATATCTTTCACAATCAAGAGACAACAAAGTAGGCCTATGCCTATAAACAACAACAACAAAAAAAACAAATACCGCAGCTGCACTGATCGTGTGCAATGATCCATCCTGTTGTATTCTGAGCATAGAGGTATCTGAGCCAAGTTTTATATTATGAACGTTCTGCTTCTGTTCAAACAAGTTTCACCTTCGCCGGCGATGTACTCGCGTTCCCACTCGCGCATTGCGATTTTTGATAGGCCAGTCTAGCATATCTGTGAAATAAATTCCCTTTGCTTTATAATACTACTGACGGAAAACCACATGTGGCCACTTGGAACTCAGCAAATATTTAAATCGTCCGCCATTTCGTTGACATCATTTTTCCTGACATGCGATGGGAACAAATTTGACGGAGGTCGTCCTGGGTCCATTTTTTCTCCGTGCCGGCGAGTTGTTATAGTCCCCAAAAAATCAATTTTTACACTATAGGTTTGTTCGCAACTTTAAATATTTAGTGCCCGGAGTATTTTCAGAGCAATAGGTCACCAAAACAAGTTTTACGAACAAGACGAACGAATCAAAAACGCATTCATACAGTGGAAACGTGGCGAAAGGATCCAAATTTGGATACCTGCTGAGCATTGTAAAAGCCGACGGGTTATGGCCTTTCATACAAAAATGTTCGTATTGAAGGAAGACGGGCATTTACCGAACCCCGGTAAAATGACGGACATTTACGCACCTATTTCTCATGTTTGTGACGGACCAAAGCTTCAATGACGGTACCCTGCGTCAAGAATGTGGGGGTAATGACCCCCCCATGACGCACCTTTCCCGGGGTCCCATAGTGGCGCCATACAACTGACAAGGTGTGTCTAAAATATTTTGCAGAATTTTGGAGATATTCTTGTCGGGATTCATGTCTACACATGTTTGTTTATATACTAGAAATAAGGTTGATTCGTAAATGTGAAACACAAAGATTGAATGACTCTCTGACATGCCCGAATTTCAGTATGACTCCGTTGTACTAGGCCTTATCTAGAACACTTTCAGTACATTTTTGTGGGCCACTTTTTCAAATGTTTTTACCTGTTTAAACTCAATAAATTCACAAAAGCAGAAATCTGGCAGAAATTTGAGTTACCTGCAACAAGTGTTTTTTCAAGATAGTCTTTTTGAGGGGTGAGTGTTTATCACTTTTTGATGGCACAATTTTCCCATTTTTGTCCTCAATTAACATTCGCCTGAAAACGTATTTTTTTTTTGTAAACATCAGTCTGAAAATTGGCTTGAATGAACAGATGGAAGTGTCCTAAAATACAATAGGCTAGCGAGCAGATCTCTTAGTAAGTGACGCACCCCTTGATAAGTACATAATTTTGCTAAACAAATTGTCTAAAATTATCAATCAGTTCTAGGCGTGTTCTCACTTCTAGTATGTTGTGACATTTTCTTGAAAATGAATTAAATGTCATCTCCTTTTTCCCCTGAATATTAGTGACCAAGAGATGTACACCACGTTCCATGACTCCAGCAAATAATGGTGCTATTGATAAGTAAATCTGCCCGTTATGAATAGGATGAATAGGACAACGGACTTCAGATTCTCTGGGACTGCAAAACCATTGTGATTTTCCATGACGTTAAAAGCTTTTGAATTGTTTTCACCGCCCGGTTTAGATTGAGCTACAGCCTCATTCAGGAATAAAATAAAACTAAAACTTCTGCTGGAGTTTTAGTAACTTTGATCGTATATTTCATCATTTATTCAAAAAGAACATGAAGATGAGTAAAAATCATGAAAGAAGTTTGATGGCAAGCTATGACCTAACATCTTGGTGTAGAACCAACACCCATAACTTAATCATATTAATATTGGACCTCTTTTCTATTCAATTAAAAGTTTGTTCGGCACCGCGGTTCACATGCATTTCATATAGGTGAATGATTTTCGATTTCTGCTATGAAATCAATAAATTGCATAGAAATGGGGTTACGCGGCAAGTTACGGGTTTGGTTCTGCACCAAGATGTTAGGTCACAGTTTGGCAAACATTTTTTTCTCATTAGCTTTGTTGACCTTATTTTTCCCTTTCGAATAAAGGATGAAATATAGGGTCAAAGAAAATTGAACACACAGTAGAACCTCTAACTTTATTTATCAGTGAAAGAGGAGGGGTAATTTGTGCTCCACGTCATGAAAATAGCTTAATCTAAATCGGGGTGATGGTATAGCACCTGAAATCTTTTCAGTTGCATGGTTAATAACAATGACTCTGCAGTTCCAGATGAAAAAGAATCTGTGAAGTGTTTGGTCTTCTACATACCGAGCAGATTTACTTAGCAATAGTGCCCCCATTATTTGCTGGAGTCAATGAATCATGGTATACATCCAGTAGTCACTGATATTCAGTGCATAAATTGAGATGACATATTAAATTAATTTTCTCGAGAATGTGCACATACTAGAAGTGAGAACACACGTAGAACTGATTTCTGTAATTTTACAAAGTTATTTCGGAAGAATTATGTACTTCCCAGGGGTGCGCCACCTTGGTCCTTATCCGAGCATCTTTTTCGCTTTGGCATCATGGCCTAATAAAATATCTATCAAAAAATTAAATCCTCTCACAAAAAGTATGTCCAAAATCATCTTGTTGTTGCAAATGTTACATTTGATGGATATATTGTGTCCATCAAAATATGTAACGACTTAAGAAAAAGTGGATTTTAGGATAAAAATTAAATTTCTTTGCCCAAATATACTTCTTGGAGTGTGTCTTGCCCCAAATCTTTCCATTTAAAACTGATCTATATGACCCAAAATTACATTTGATACTAGAAATTAGACATTTTATGTAAAATCGGGAAGATTTGGACCCCTCTAACTACTAAATCGTAAAACATGCCATCTCCTCACCTCGGCATAGCCTAGGCTTATTTTTAAGGGAAGAAATGAATACTTTGCCATCAGATTTAAGCTAGCCGACAAGGTTAAATTTAGCTCCTGTACGGTTAAGCTTTGTCAACAATGTTAAATGATTAGGAGGGCAGGGCTTCGATTTAATGAATTATGGGGTAAAATAACAAAGTGAAGACAATTTTTGAAAAAAGTGCTAAAAACATCGCTTTTCACTCAAGCCTCAAGGTTTTTGGCTCGAAAAACCACTAAAAATGTGTCCGTTTTTATCGTACTAACCTGTATCGACATAGTTATAAATCCGTTAATAAGTAAAACGAGGTTAAATTGTTGGAAGGAGGGCAGGGTTTTGATTTATGAGGGGAAATTATGGGGTAAACACAAGGTTTTCAGAGCAATCCGCCATTTTCTATCGGTGAAAATATTTCATCACGTGACGCAAATGGGCTATTCTAAATTGGTTATAAGTCCAAAATCCTTACGAGGGATTAGAGGCGACTACGAACCTGGCCAGGGAACTAAATTGTTTTGATTGAGTGTAAATGGAATCGCGTAAAGCCGGCATTGCTAGCGTATCGAGGACCACAGTACAATAAACGGGATATGCGCGGCATCTTACACACAGGAGAAGATCTTCGAGCCTCACATTTGGCCATTCGTACCCCAGAATGCATCAAAGGGAATGAGTGAGCTCATAGAGGCCACCTCACATGCTGCTGCTAGCTTAATCGATTTTCCGTTGAAAGTGTGCTTAAAAAACAGGTAGTTATTTTTTTTTTTTTTTAATTAAGCTTCACAGATAGATGATTTGGATCCAAAACACATTTAGGGAAGGCTATTTTACCTTGATGCTAAAGATTAAACTTGGTGTACAAATATTTTAATCTATATGGTCGGGGACCCATAATGCATGATCGCCGAAATTATGTCAAAGGGCGATGATCCATCGACATGATCAATGTCAACGAAAGTTCCCGAGAAAGGCAAAATATTTCCCCCACCAAAATGGTCAAAAACATGATTAAATCACAGCATGATCACGATGAACATGATTGGTCTCCCTCTGAAGGTCTACATGATCGAATCCATGGGTTCTTACTGTCAGCCATGGAAGACAGGATATTGAAAAGCACAACACAAATGTCCACATGCCTCACGTTGGTTTCTTAAATTACATGCTGTAATTGCCTCAAAAATAGTAAATATCAGTGAAACTTAACAGGAATCACTTTTAAGTAAGTTTGTGACTACTATTCAAATTGCCACATAATACTAAATTACATTTGCTCAATTTCATAAAAATCAAGGAAAAGAGGTTTTGTGCATTCTAAATATCATGAGAAATCACATTTAAACAAGCAGCACTGCTTATCATGTCCATTGTTGAGGTTGTTGATAAAAGCTATTCATAAGGTGTGAAGTGGCATGGATGAGTGACCATCTCTCAATTCAGCTCAGTGCCTAATCTAATTAAATAACATATCCAGGAACATATCCAGTAATTACAGGCCCTGTATTTGAGTAGAAGCTACTCCTGTCAAATCAGTAAACAATAAAATAATGTCAACAAAACATGCTGCTATCCAATCCTATGTGTGTCCTTGTGTGTCCAAAATGGCAAATCGCATTGAGTTGACTTGAATTCAACTCTGGAGCGGTGCTACGCATGACATAATTCCAACAAACGATAGCGGCGCTTGAATCCTGCAAGCAGCGTATTATGGGTTTGCAGCTGAGCGGCAATTAGCGGCATGACGCTATGTAATCACCTTTAGACTTAGCCTCCGGGAATGAATTTCTGTTTCTGTTCATAACTTCCCCTTTGTAGAACGATCAGAAAAAAAATAGAAATTTATAAACAAAATTCGTAAAGAATTTATTATTCTCCCAACATCCAACGAATTCAACAATGTTAACAGAATACATAAGGATGCCAAATAAAGTGGTGGCAGAATACTAAATTTATCCCAAAAATTCAAAATGATGTTGGTAAGAAAGAAGATATAATTTGTAGTAGGAGACGTTTCTTACCTAACTCGAACCAGAACAGAATAGTGTCTAGCCGATTTGTACAGAGCTGTTATAGGAAAGTGCGGCCCTTTTTATGGCAAAAGGGTGTAACTCGAGTTACGCCCTTTTGCTTTGAAAGGGTTGTCCTGCAAAAACAATGCATTATGGGATACATATTTCTTTAAAAATATTTTTAGCATTAGTTCGGCTCAACATTTAAAAAGGAAAATGTATCCCATAATGCATTGGTTTTGCAGGGTGGCCCTTTCAAGGCAAAAGGGCGTAACTCAAGTTACGCCCTTTTGCCATGAAAGGGCCGTGTGTGGTCACATGCAAATTAGGTGGCTTACAATGTATCTATTGTGCGAGGTATTACTGGCTTTGTGTGTATGTAGATGTAAATATCTATTGTCCACTGAAGTAAACACCAGAATACACATGCTTTTTCAAGAAATTACTAACTTTATGCTTCTAGTAGTGATCGATCCACCAGAAGCATGCAGATCATTACGAGAATGCTGTTTAGTATACCCTAAACCTAGTTCTGCGAAGCATAACTCCACATTATGTCTACATGTTGTCATTAACAGATGTGGAGTTATGCAAAACCACATGGAATACCTTTCCCCTGTTACCAGCATGAGCAGGCCATTTCAAAGAGCCAACTTTGCAGACTGCAGACGAACAAAATACCAAAAGCAATTCAGAATCGAATTGATATATGTTCCTTAGATAATAAATTACCTTTTGAAATAGTTAATCCTCAAAAATTTGTCTAAAAAACAGTAGAAATCCATCATTTTCCGGAGAAACCAGAAACAACCTTTCTCATGCAGAAGTGATTGTAGTTGCAATTTTCTTCAAAATTTTTAATTTCTAATTCTTTTAAGTTTTTTCACATATATATGTCATCGCATTATATAGGATCTCAAGTTGTGTTTGATAGTGAAAACAGGGATATATTGTACATTTAGAGGGATTTTGAGATCGACAAAATTGAGGTAGATAACAGGGGAAAGGTATTCCATGTGTTTTTGCATAACTCCACATCTGTTAATGACAACATGTTAAGACATAATGTCTAGTTATGCTTAGTAGAACTAACCCTAACCCAGATTTGCGCTGACAATTTTCAGATTTACCACTACTTGGGAAGTTTATCTTACTCGTAAAAATTGCAGTCCGCCGGGAAAGCTCACATGGTATGTAGGTGGCAATTTAAATACCTATTCAGCCCTTTCACAATTCCAACGTATTTTCCCAGACTCTGTAACAAGCTTTGGACTTTGTTAGATGTAGCGAGCTTGGGGATTCGGCTCTGTGAAGAGGTGCATGACCCCGCTGTTTTGAAATGAATTCAGAATGTGGAATCTGTAAGTAAGTAGATTGCTAATCCTTCTATTTCTATTGCATCTCGGCCGATTCCCGTCAGAACACCCATTGATTTCTATTGTCTTTCCCCAGAGGAGAGCGCAAAAACCAATTGCTTCCCATTGCCTTTGGAGACTTCCTTTGATGGGGCGTTTGTGCTATAGTGCCAGGCTCTCATATCAAGTAGAGAACACAAATAGACATACCAATCCAACCAGCACTAATCATGGTTACTGTCAATAAATGCTAACTGGGCATTTAGTAGAAGTAAAAAGGCCAGTTGCCAATAGGTGCTTAAAATTGCAGTGCCGATGACATGCCACGTGGACATTAACCTCCCAGGAGGTAGCATGAGCAGCGTTCTTGCAAAAATCCTCTTCAGAGGCAAAAGAAAAAACCTCTAAAAAACCAGACAGTAATAAACTATTAAAATGCTGGCTGCTGATGATCGATGCTGGATGAGCATGTGCATTCCTCCCCACCCCCCCCCATGAGAGCCGGCTGGGTACTTACAGATCACCCAAAATGAGTAAAGGACATGTTTGCTGGGTATTTAACTTTGACCCTCGTCTACCAAAGGGGGGGGTGGTTACCACCCCCTTCAGTGTTTTCCCCGGCTTGCTAAAACCACCTTTTTGGTGACAAATTATTAATGTTTAATTGTCAATTGAATTGTGCCGTCCTTTTAATCCAAAAAAAACATCACCGGGGTATAGGTAAGATACAGGGTGATCCCAAGTGATGGATAGGGAGGGGGTGGTAACCAACCAGGCTTCGAATTACCCCAGGGGCAACACCATGGCACAGGTGCATGTACTTTCTCTCTGTGCAGGTAACTTGTATCCTGCAGGCACAGTGTGCATGGTACATTTAAACTTTGTGAATCCCAAAATATATGTATTTAGCTTAATTATTTCATAGAAAGAAAGTCATGCGGGAATGACAAAAATTTGAAGGCCAATACAAGAGTTTTGCTATGAATAAAGGGTAGTAGTAAAACCAATGTTCACAATATTAGCTGGACATGTTAACTTCCATAATGGCAGTAATATATATGACAGCATTTAAGAGCTATTAATAAGGTGTGAGTCTGCTAAAAATTGCGAAATAGCATTTCCACCCTAATTCAGTATTTTGTACTTTCCTCAACTTGACGTCATGGTGACGTCCTAATGGCTGTTAGTACTTATTTTGGTACCAATAGAAAGAAGAACTGTAAGCTATTCTTTGGTACCAAATTTACAGGAATCGGGTGTTTCAGTAATGAAAATCACAGGGGGTGGTAACCACCCCCCTCCCTTCGGGAGTTTGGTTTACACAAATGGCTCGGTAGACGAGGGTTAAGATTGATTACTTCTCAGAACCTTGAGTGCATATGTGTCCCTGTGGGGCATTAACATTTTGCCCAAGGAAATACTTAGAGAGCCGCTTAAGTGCTGACGCGTGCTGGCTGGCCATAAGTACAGCTGGGTGTTGGTTTGTTCGAGAAAGGAAGTTAGGGGTGGGGTTAAGGGGTACAAACCAGATAGGCAGGACAATCAAACGATATTTTTTATCATAATAGAAAACTTGCAATGTTTTTATCATTTTATTGTACATGTTGTGAACGATCCTTTTTTCCCATTAGTGCTTTCAACTATAAATATTACCGTCAGCACTCGGGTTATAAGCCACCCCCCACAAGGCAGATTTTACTTCAAAAATAGGGGTGGGCTTATACCCGAGGCGGACTTATACCCGAGTGGTTACGGTAGTGGTTTACAGTACTGGAAAGATTTACTTTTGGCTCTCTAGGGGCTTAATTCTATACGCATTCCCAAACTTAAATGTTAATTGTTACAATGTATGCCAAATGAAATTTTAGAATTGAAGATCAAGATTTAAAGGATTTTCCTAATTGCGTCGGACAGCATTTATTAAGCTATACAAATGGAAAGCTTATGACTTGCGGATGCCAAAAATATCTTTTCAAAAAAAAATAATCGATTTGTGATATAGCCCACTATAAAACCAAAAACTAACCCTATATTTCATTGCGATTTACGCCCAAAAATACGCTTAAAAGCTTTCCTTCTCTGACTTTGGCAAATTCGTGTGACGTAGGCGATTGTACAAGTCTTGTTGCGCAATGCATCTTCCAATGTAAAGAGAACCCCAAATAGCCCCTCTTTAATGGTTGAATTTCGCATATGAGCATACATGTTGGTTGACTAGGTTCCTTGATTTCTGTAGATTGGTAAAATTATAAATTCCCGCTCTTAATAACCAGTGCAAAGAAATGTGAAAAAAATCACATGAATCTCAGCCGCGTACGATGAAATCGTGAGTAGCGAACATAGCTCATAGCCAGTTGTGAGCCACAAAGTGCGAAGAATGGTGACCAACAACTCATGCTCCTGGGCAAGGTGGTGGCAAAACCGTTCCAGAGCGGAGCTATTCATTATATTGAGAGCTGCAACAATACGTGGATCCTGGTTTCCTACCGGAAATCATTTTTTACCGAAAATTTCCGATCCACAATGCACCAATGATGTACGAGTAGATATGCATCACGCCATGCACGCTCGTGGTTAAGTGCGCCTCCTTTAATCTACGCGCACATTTTGTGGCGCAAAAAATTACAAGGCAATCAAAGAGTACTTGTTACTGGTAAAATTTATGTACAGCAAACGGTTTTTCGCACAGTTTGACAGAAAAATGACCAGTATGAACCAAAACACCATAGAATATATAATATGCGCTATTTATTTTATCTACTCGTACATCGTTGGTGCATTGTGGGATAGGGAAATTTCGGTAAAATGATTTCCGGTAGGAAACCCAGGATCCACGATGCAGTAGCGAATTTATTCCGTAAATGTTATCAAGGCTTAGAATTGCCAATTTTTTTTTTTACAATTCAAATCTGGCATACCATTCCTCGCTGGTCTTGTGGTTAGGTTTGCTGACCTCATGATACAGTGGCTCGGTCGAATATAGTGCTGCTTTTTAAAAATTATATAAAAAATTTTCATTATTTTTCAGGTTCGAGGGAAAAATTCTAGGTCAAAAAAAATAAAAATAAATAGCTGCCCTTTGAGGTTAGTTGAGGAGACCTGCCCCTGAACATGGGTGGTGGTCAAAACTCCGCGTGCGTAAAGACACGGCTCTTCCATTTATTTACGTTACACCCTCTTATGCTAACCGATGGAATTGCATAAGTATAGGAGCTATCAGGGGGAGTAACGGTGAATATCTTAATCTACTTCTCCAGACTGGAATGTGGGGAAGGAAACAGTCATCAATTATGGTATTGAACCTTTTTTAAGGTAATCACTGTGGCTTTGTTCTGGGGTTCCGGAAACTTCTGGGCTCATCGAGCGTAACATGGGCGTTAATTACTAACAATTTGTTACCATAACCAAAGAGGTTCTATATAGATAGAGAGCAAAACGTTACGTAATCTTTAGAAATTCATCGTCTCAAATGTTTTGCCGACCACAAGAAAAAAATAAGAGTACAAAACAATAGAAAGCAATGGCTGCCTCCGCTTCTTCCACATACTGTGGGTGCCGCTTTGCAATCCAATAAATCGGTAGTGATACAAATTGATGTATGTGTTAGGGTGGCCAGGTGTAATGTAATAATGTGTACCTGGATATTGTGCTCAGAAGCTACTCTTTTTTTGTTTTTTTTTTTTTTTCCTTTTCCCCATAATGCAATGCGCACTTAGGTGAAAAGATGTATTCATTGAGGCGGTTTATTTAAATAAAGACGACTGACGTTCATTTCATTCGTTGTGTGGCCATGGGTAGGATTTTTTTTTTTTTTTTTTTTTTTTTTTTTTTTTTTTTTTTTTTTTTTTTTTTTTTTTTTTTTTTTTTTTTTTTTTTTTTTTTTTTTTTTTTTTTTTTTTTTTTTTGGAAACTTTAACCACCCAATAGCACCCAACATCCAACAACTGATTTTTGCCGGATTGTTTGTATCGAATTGACCATTTGTGTGTATACAAGACACCCAAACTAATAATTATTCCGTGCAATATTCCAAATGTCAGCGCCCAGCACGGACGACTGGTTTTGAATGGGCTTCACCCCCTGACCAAACAACGTGCTGCAATACTGGTGACTGAGGCGGTAGAGCCATCAAATCTACCAGCTAATCAATAGACAGTTATCTGTATCTGTATTGCTCATAATTCTGATTTAGTTGAGCAAATTTTAGAGAATATAAGGGTAGGTCTTAGAAAGCGTAGAAGGGGAGAAGTGAATGTGAATGGGATTTTGTTAACTTCCATCGACTATGGTGGTCCGGTAAGTATTTCTAACGGTGTAGTCTGTGTCACAGACTGCGAAAGATATATTAACTTGATACTGCGTGAGAAACAAAGTTATCAGTTCCGTCATAGAGAATGTGTGTAAATTAAACTAAATCTCAAAATTATCACCGAAATATCAGAGGGGTTCTATGGATGTTTTTGCATCCAGCGGGTCAGTTACTGTGCTTTGTTTTGAATATGTATCGTAATTGGCTCTGAACCTTTAGAACCTAGCGAGAAAATTGAACGTTTTTGTCGGGTACTTCGGTGCTCGCAGACACAGAAAATTGAACACGCAATCGCTACGGGCCGCCATTCATTTTCCCACAATACTACTACTAAACCTACTAAGTAGTACCAATGCCTTTCGATATTTTTCCAGTCTTGAGAATTTTTAAACACTGGTTTCAATTACGCCAACTTTTTTCATTTAGAAACGATTACGTACTTACTGGACCGCCGTATGCATCGATGATTGCACAAACGGTGACGTCACCACCTCGCAACGCCCAATTCATTAATATTGACTTTCGCTGAAGTGGTGTTTGCTAGAAGACATTTTCATTTTGGCTCTTGTAACCAAATCGTGAGTAGCATAAATATGACACAGTACATATAAAATCGCAATAAAATAAGCTTTCCATTGGTATATAGCTTAATATATGCCGTCCGAGCAATGAGATCACCTTTAATGGAAAAAAGCCCATCTGCAATAACTGCCAAGTGTTAGATTTGGCAGGTTTTAACACTTACAAAAGAACACATGTGACAAACGGCAGCTATTGCAGATGGAGCCTTAACTTGCAGAGGGCTTATTCCGTCCACAACTTGTGTTCCATTAGCACATCTTTTCGACTGTCTCATGGTGGCGCTATGCATGATTATCAATGTGCTTTATTCTGTTAGTGGTAAGTATTTATTTAAGTATTACAAAAAAAACTACCTTCTGCCGGCTCGGATTGCGTGGTGTGCGTCTATAGATGAGTTGACATAAATGTCTACAAACACAAGTTAGCACCTGGTCTACTGACATGTTAGAGGTGCGAATAATATGCCCATACAGTTACAGCATTCAATGCCTATCACGCCTGATTGAGCACGAATTTTTAAAAGCACAAGCCCTGCAGATGCTCCACGCATACTGTTCCGAGCATTGCTTTGTTCGCTGCCCGGCGTTGGAGTCACATGTCAACTCATCTATAGGTGCTCGTCTTGTGAGTTGTCCTGGGTTCGAATCCTTCTGTAAACGTAAAATTTTAATTTATTATGCTTATATTTTTAGAGTGAGGTAGAGTAAGCAATTTCAACAAAAACAGAGTCAGCTATTGAAATAAAAAAATAATGAATAGCTTGCCTATGATGATGATCGAAAAGATGTGGTCCTGGAACACAAGTTGCGGACGAGATAAGGAATTTGCGCCTTAACTTGTTGTAAACCTTTGGTATGTTGGCAATGGACTTATTGAATCGCTACATAAGATTGGGCAGTGCCGCACATACATAAACAAGGCCAACAGTTTAAATATTTTTTGTATTTATTTAGGCAGGAGATCCATTAATGCTTAGTGTTATTCGTCTATTTTACAGAGAGCTCTTTGAATCCTGTTCACGGATGACATTCAAATATTGTGCTCACCAAAGGGACAGCATCTGGTCATCTTCGTCATAATGGATGGATACAGACCTTTCACCTGTAGATATTGTAAACAGATATGAACATACTTTTGAAAGATTAAGGCAGCATGTAAAGAGACATGAGCGGAAGTTTTTCTCTATCCGAACAAGGAAGAAATACAAGTTAATGAAGCACGTAAAGTCCGGTCACACATACATCGGAAGTGAAAATTCTGTTGCACAAAGAGTAGCGTGAATATCAGACTCACCACACAAAGGAAAAACTTTATCAGTGTGAATATTGTCAGAGGTACTTTTCACAGAGCAGCGGCCTTGCAAACCACATTCTAACCCACACAAAGAAAACCTCTTTCAGTGCGGCTTTTGTCAGCTCTTCTTTGTTTACCGTGGCAATCTTACGAACCACATTCGAATTTGTCATGTACAGGAATATTCCTACCAGTGCGAGTATTGTCACAAATTCTTTGCAACTAATGCTCATCGCACCCGTCACGTTCGAATTCACACAAAGGAAAGGTCCCATCAGTGTGAATTTTGTCAGAAATGCTTTTTGTCTAATAGTCTTCTTGTGCGCCACTTGCGGACTCACAAAAAGAAAATCTCCTACCAGTGTGAATATTGTCAGAAAAACTTTTCATCCAGCAATCGTCTTACACGCCACTTGCGGACTCACAAAAACGAAAATTCCTATCGGTGTAAACACTGTCAGAAATGCTTTTCATTTAGCAGCCACCTTGCATGCCACGTTCGGACTTCTCACACAGAGAAAACTTCCTTTCGGTGTGAATATTGTCAGAAGTGCTTTTTATTTAGCAGTCATCTTACACGGCATATTCAGTCTCACAAAAAGGAAACTTCCTATCAGTGTGAACATTGTCAAAAGTACTTTTCACATCGAGGTAGTCTTAAAAATCACATGCGGATTCACACAAAGGAAAAACTCCATCAGTGTGAATATTGTCTTAAGTTCTTTGCACAAAGTAGCACTCTTGCAAGCCACATTGAAACTCACACATATCTAAACCCTACCCCTATCAGTGCAAATATTGTCAGAAATTATTTGTACATGGTGGTTTTCTTGCAAACCACCTTCTGACACACGAAGAAAAAACCTGAGACAAGTGATTTGAATCAAGTAGCCCATGCATTGATTCTATACTCTTATTTACCTTCCTCATATCAGTGACATCATCATGACAATTATAGAGATATATTAGAGTGATGGGCTCACACTTGTGTAAGAGACGCTATTTGTGAAAACAATGATCATCATTGCAGCGATAGCCTGTGACCGCTTACGCTACAAATGTGAGCAAACTTGGATGGTAATTTGCATAATTTTGAATTGAGATGTACATGTACACTCAAGCAACCAAGATTGATTTACAGAATATGTGCTGAATAATTCTGGCATGCTCTAGATCTGTAGAATTTTGCATATAGACCAGTTAACAGCAATGTTTGTAAACACGTTAGAGCCTGGTATCTTGAAATAGGTCGGCCTGACTGTTACACACTGGTCAATTGTATCTGTTAGAGTTTTTAATACTATGGGCCAAAACGATTCGCAGGAATGGATTCGCAGGCAACAAAAGAAGTGACGTAGGACGTTAACTGGTCTATAGCTTGAGTCTGATAGCTAAAGGTATACACCACTAACTCACTTAACTTACTTACACACAGTAGTCTATGGAAAAAATGGCAACTTTGAGCATGTTTCTTTCACATCTAAAACTCTCACAGAGGAAATACAACAATATCACCCCAAAGTACAAGCTAAAATCACCAAATAACCAAAATTTCAACATATGGTGACCAGAATTTTTTTTAGTTACAAAACACAAAACTCGCAGCACGTCCTATCGCTCAGTACAAGATGCTACTCGCTGCATCTATAGTGAGCAAATTGATGTGAAATTTGCTGGGCACGGAGTAAATTGGCTCAAATTTACTGTACAAATGCCACATAGTTTAAGAAAACATACCAGTCTACCATGTCAATCACTTTATATAACTAGTGCATTTTCAGACATTTTAAGCAGTTTTTCAGATGCCATGCAAAAAAGTAGTCCACCCAAGGTCACCTCATGTGACCTTTGGCCCCATTCACAAACCGCGACGGCAGACGACACTTGCGGTCAAGGGACTGCAATGAATTTTTTATCCTTACGGCAGCCAGGTTAGTGGTGTATAACCTTAACATAGACTAGCCAGGCACTCCATCCAAGCAGAGTCTACAGTGTACACTTGTGTAATTAAGCATGGTAGACATCAGGGAATCGTACCCCCCCCCCCCCCACCCCATTTTATTTTTTTTCCACCAAAGGGACAAAAGGTTCACTTTTTGCTGAATTTTGTAATAAAAAGTCTAAAATTTAGAGAAATTTTGACAAGAAAGTCCACTTTTTAGTGATGAGATGTTCAAAGAGTCCAAAGAAGGACCATTTTAGGGGGTAAGGTCCACTTCTACCAAAAAAGCCCACTTTTTCGAAGTCCTGCTCCTCCCCGCCTCCAAAAAAATCCTGTGTACGGCCCTGGTAGACATAGAGGTATTACCGGTAAGCTTAATACGAGGAGGAATTGTGTATGAGGTATATAAACCAAAAGAAAACTGCTCTAGATTTGGTGAAATCTATAGTCAGTAATGTGGAGACTGGAGCCTATTATTTAGTATGTCATGGTCTCCATGTTACCTAGGGGTAATATATTTATCATTACCCTCATGATCAGTTAATATTTGTATATTACTTTAAACATGTTAATGCAATATGATGTAATATTTTTAAGCATGAGGAAAATGTACATTTACTATTTTCATAATTCATTTGTGCATGAGGTATAATACCTAATTTATTTGGGGGATATCTTTCTGCCCTTGAAAATTCAGTTACATATATGCAGTATGTCCTACAACTATTTGTAGCATTGTTAAGGATGATACAGTGGCCCAAAAAATGTTAACACTTGGGGCAAAAGCAGAGGGTGTTTTGAGTCAATCCCACATTGCACCAGTTTTGGAAAATTTCACCTCAATAGGGTCATGTGATCACATAAAAATCCTATCTTAACACATAAAAAACCCTGACTTTAACACTTATTTTTGCCCACAAAGCATTAGTACTTAGTGAAATTTTTGCATGATTATGAAATGTCTTGTGGTTCTTAAACTTTTGGAACACTTTTTATCCCTAAGTACTGACATGTGTTTAGTACAGTACAGGCACATTTCTATGCATCATGATTGATTCAAAACACCCTCTGGGGCAAAAGTGTGCATGAGTTTGGGTTTAGTATGCCTTTAAAGCCAGATTATTAAGCTTTTATTTTGCCACTTATTTCATTCCAATCCAATATGTAGCTCTTTTCTAACAAAAGATAAGCTGCTTCAAAAACAAAAATGATTTGGTCCAATTTGCATTGATTACAAACTTGTAAGATCACATTATTTTGCAATGTACTTTGAACTGTCAACAACACCTTACATAACATTATTTTTGAAGTTATTGATTGACTAAGCATTGAAAACAAATCCCTCTGTACCTCATTCCTCATTGATCAATAAAGTGTGAGCAATGTATTTATCATCAGCAATACTAAGGGCTAGGTTTTTAAGCCAAACAGTTCACTTTTATTAGCAGACATGGTGGGTTTGCAAATCAACAACAGCAAGATTCAATTCTGTATACACAAGAGAGTGTTTACTGTAAAAAAAATTATATACAATGCCGAAACCAAGCAGAAAGGATCGGACGCCTGCAATTTGTTGATTTTATGTTTCTATGCCTGAAATGAAAAAGAATGCAAGACCCAAGAAAAGATTTCTATCACTTATATTACTTCATTCATTTTAAATGCTTATAGGCAGAAATGAGACCAATTCGATTTTTTTCTCCTCGTTTTTGTTGAAGCATATCTTTTGCTGTACATATCTGATTTGAATGAAACAAATGGCAAATAAAAACTTATTAATCTGGCTTCAAATTATATAAATCTCCCGAGTATTAACTTTTTGGGACACTCTCTATCACAATCTAAGTGCTGAGAGGATTGCGCACCTACCCCACAGCTGTTTGAAAGTCTCGTTTATTATGACAAAACCAGAATAAAACTAAAAATATCAATGGCGACATGTACAGTTTTGATAACCAGGGTTCCCGCTTAGTAGGATTTTGGTGTCAAATGACAGGCAGAATTTTCACTGGACACGATAAATTCAGATTGAGTAACAAAATGAGGTCCACTTGGACCCCATAAATTATAAGCCTCTGAAAGGCAAATTTCTTTCAAAACTTATATATGTTTCCAAACCTCAAATGCAAAATTTATAGACCATTGTTTCTGCTAAATGCAGCATTCTTATTGTGGGGGGAAAAACACAAAATTCACACTATTGCAATGGCTATTTATACTATTTGTATTGTCTGGAAGAAAACCACTTCTTGTTAACCATTGAAATAAGCAGAAACATTGATTACCCAAAAGTTTGAACCAAATAGCACATAGAAATCAGGGAATCTACCCACCATATATTTGGAAACTGATCAGTCCTGCATTAGTAGTACGAATAAAAAAATTTGGAAGGCTGGTTCTCGGGACACAAAATTTCCACTGGACCAGATAATCTGAAACATGGTAAATTATGGGGTCCAGTGGGACTTCAAGTTCATCTTAAAAACCTAAGGGGGAACCCTGTTGACAACTGATGTGAATTTGGGTATTTATCAATGGTGTGTATATTTTCCAAAAAGTTTCATTGCTGGGCAAAAGACGCCGTTTCTTAAAATTTTAGTTTTATAAGATCTATGTGTTGAAGATCATGGGTGCTATAACATACAAACATGACATTTGTAGAACCTATATGGCAAGAGGTCCCCAACTGATTTTTATAGGGGTAACAACCCTTGCAAGTCCCTACTTAGCAAAATTGTTGCATCATTAAAAATTGTTATAAAAATTAAAATTGCTATGAGGCCCCCTAACAGCTGTGTGCCAGCTGCCGCCTAAATGAAGCTAATGGTTGTGACGATTTCTGGTTTTTAAAGCCGCTATCAGTCAGTTTTTTTCCAAATTAAAAATGCCCATTTTGTCTTCATTATTCTATGTTAGGTCATAACAACAACGTATATTACAGTTCTTTGTGAAAAAACAGGACACTCTAACGCATTTAAAGCGGTCTTGAAGATGCCGTGGGGATCGTTTTTTTTTTTTTTTTTTTAGGTCTAGAAACAGATGTAAATATTACATCTGTCTAGACCTAAAGTCAGATCCCAACTTTTTATAGTGAAGAAAGCATATTAAAAATCGCCACTGCTTGGACAAATACAACTGTTACGCTTCACCACCTCCAGGGGGTCTTTAATACAACAATATTCAATACAACAGTGCAAAAAAAACAATGAAACTCAATGATTTGTTTACATTTCGAAAAATCGCTGATTAGTGGCTTTAAGGACATGTCAACCCTGAGTTTCTGCATATCTATTTTGGTTTGTAACTTTGCAAATATTTGATTATTGTAATGTAAAAGTTACATTTCTAGAAAGAAATTGGTGATGAACCCGATGGTGGCATCCGATTAATGTAAAACTGTCCGTAGTTTGAGAGGAAAAAATACTAAAAAACATGATTTTGCCACAAATATTCAGACAGCATAACAAAAAACAATTTGAATTTTCAGGATTCTTAGGTTATTTTAGAAACAGACAAATTGTCTAGGGACGTTTTTTTTTTTCATTTTATTAATACCGCCTTACTTTTTGAAATAGCTAAGGGAAAAATATATCAAAAAGTGTGATTTTTACCTTTGTTTCCAATTTTGAGTATATATTGGAGATATCTTTATGAGAATAAAAAAAAAACAAAAAAACGTCCCAGAGAAGGACTGACGCTATCTAGGAAGTTAAACCTACCTTTTAATTCGGTATCTTGTCTGAAAAATTGCCAAATTTTTGCAAAAAAAATGAAACATAGAGAAATCTCTGTTTTGGTAAATTAAAAAAGGGGCTTTTCACACCATTTCAAAGCTGTCTTCTTAAATAACTTTACCTTTGAATTTCTCAAAATTGGCAATATGTGGTGCAAGTGATGGAAATACATCCTTATGCCTATTGATTCAAACATCCTTTGTCTCTAACTCCAGAAACAGAAGAATTGAAATTTCATTCGAGTCTAAATTAGCGCTTTACTTACATTTTCAAATATTATTTTTCGTTTTTCCAAGATGCGTTTCGCGCCAAAAAAGTACATTACACACGCGCACGCTTCATTACGCAAGTTAGTAGGAAAAATTTCAACCACGTGACGCGATGCTGCGGCCTTGCGGACTGACGGCTTAAAATGTGCTTAAATTCCCGCCGTTAAAAACCATGCGGTTTTTGTGACTTTAAATGGTCACATAGTTGTTTTAAATCGGCCAAAAAAAAAAAAATACAGCTCAGGATTGTATGCAGTGATACCTTTGTTGGTCAACGATTTTTTTTTAGTTTAGGTAGAAACAGGTTGATGTGTAAAATGGTGCAAAAATCCGAAAATTCGTGCTGTTTGAAAACAAAAGCCCTAGGGTTGACACTACCTTAAGGTGTAATTATAATATTTTAGCAATGGTGCCTTGAACAGCCTGCTGGGTGGGAGTTTGTTGTGTTTGCTATTCAACAATGTTCTGTTTTAAATATTTTTAAATGATATTATCCAGCTATGTACAATACAAATGGATGGGATGTCTGGAAAGGGAGACTAACTTTAAACCAGGGTTTACACAATGGTTAGTCCTACATGAGTGGACCTTTTTTTCTTTCAAATACTTGAAAGTTAATTAAACGGCGTGAGGAAATCTTCATGCCGGCCCCATCCACGAGGGATGTTCTTCCCCGTTCAGCACTTTTTAGAGGCATATGGAAGGAAGGAAAAAACAAAGGTCCAGTCATGTAGGACTACCTTGGTTTAAAACCCAGGTCTAAAGTTAGTCTCCCTTTCAGACTACCAGCCAATATATATATATAATATAAACTTTAAGGGATTGACATATTTTACATTTTATGGTTTCAATTTCCCATCTGTATCGAACTAATTTTGGTATTCGCCAAAGGTCAAAAAAATGAGAAATATCTTAAAAAACTTATATTTTGCAATAATTTTTCCTCAAGTTTGCTCACTAGATTGTTTTTCACTTATGTGGTTTTATAGGCGTTTTATTTGAAGAGTTAATTTATATTTGTGCAATGAGCCAAGCAAATATGTGATGGGTAATGTTGTACTAACTTGTCAATAATTGCTGATTATTTTTTATAGAAACACTAGATTGCCAATCTTATTATTTGTAGAAAAAAAATACACCTGGTCTGTCTTAATAAACAGGTTTCATATTAGAGATAGAATCAAATTGATAAAAGTCTCTTGTTAGGATTTTAAGTTAAATTCTTCAATTTTAAATAATAGGTGTTAGTTTTTTTTAAATTCTTCAAAAATTAAACACTTCAACAAAATACTATGAGAGACTTTAGGTTTTTGGTAAAAACTACCTTAGGGTATTCCCCTCTTTGCTAGAAATTGAAATAATATTATCTCAAAAATTGGGAATTCTTTTATACTTAAAAAAAGAAAAGCATAAGAAATGAATTTGAGCACTAGAAATTTGCAAGAAGGAAGATGGCACTGAAAGTTTTATTCTTTATAAGAACCAAGTTTCAAATGAATTGTTAAGCAAATCTGGATTTTAAAAATTATTTTTCTGGGGAATATAGTAGTAGATAATTCTTTTTTAATTGATATTTGGGAAATTGAATCTATTTTGAGAAGAGTCAACCAATTTAAGTTCACACATGAGTTATGTGTATATACTGATTATTATTAAATGGTATAATTCTTATTAAAAAAGCAACAATTAATTTAAATGAATTTTAGCATTAGAACAAATCAGACAATTGAATGTTGATGATCTTTATTGATTTCAGTCAAACACCCAAGACAAGAAAGCCATATAATGTCAGTTATCTCTCAGCTTTAATGTACTACACTATATAACTACTTCCTGTGTAAAAGAATTACATTTTTTTACCTTTCTTAAACACATTGTCGATAGGTAGACATTACCTGGTGGGTGGATGGCCGGTCACCTGACTTTTTTTGGGGTTTGAATGGTACCCCTTTGGTGTTGTTTCGCACATAAGATTTATTTCAAGGGTCACAAAGAGAAGTTGGTGAATATCTGCCCCATATAATAGAATTTCTATACTTTGTATTATTTTATGCATGTTTGGAATGTTAACCCCGTGAGGTGTACTGGACTATTTTATTGGGTTTATTATTGGGTCATATGATATATTTAGCCAATCATGGTAGGAAAAGCTTAAAGATTTGTATAGATATAAGGTCTATTTTGATTGGTTACTCAGAGGTTGTATCATGCTAATCATGTAATGAACCAATCAGAGATGCTGTAAGAAAGTGATTAACTGAAAGCAAAGTAATTGCATTGAAAATAAAGTTTTCTGATTAAATGGTATTGATAAGCATAAAATACTTTTTTCTGTGTTTCTATTATAATGCTTGTATTGTGTGTGTGTGCATGTGCTTAAAAGTGCCCTACCCGCACCACATGTAATTTTCTTCGTTTTAGGAAATGTCCTTGACAACATGCCCTATTTTCACAATTTTGTTTTGAATCGGACATACATTTTTATGTGAGAGGTAATTATGTGTACTGTAATAGCTCATGGATAGGATACTTACAAATTCTTTCCAATAACCATAAAAAATGCTTGTAACATTTGAATGGGCAGGAGTTCAGCCAAGATATTTTACAGATGAAATGAGAAAATGCAAGCTCTCTTATGATACCAAAAGGAAAAGCTCATGTTTGATGGTGTCAGTGGGGGTGGTTGAGGTTGAGTATCAGGTAGTACCCCTTTTATGAAGTTGATTCCTTTTTTTTATTTTCAGCATTTGTACACTTAATAAAAAAAGTGAATAGTATGTTATAAACAAATCATATACTGAAAAAATAATGTGGTATTTCCTATTCCAAAACACTATCAAAATTACAGGCAAAATAATTCCTCTATGTAATATTGTATGAACAAGTCCAGTGTGAAGACTTCTTATATGCCAGATGGAATAAAGCTGTATAATCCATCATTGTGAAGTCTTGATACTAGACTAGTTCTTTGTAATATCACACAGACAGAGGATTAACCAAAATGTTTTAAAAACATTGTCCTGTTATGTATGAAAATCTCAAATGTTTTCAACAGCTGTTCAGCAATCAAGTTCAAATTAAAGGAGATTTATATCCAAAATATCTCATTGCACTGGTCGACAAAGTTAGGCTTTGGTCATCAGCTTCCTGTTTTAGCTGATCAGCTGCAATGTGGATAAGGCCCTTACTGATGACTATATGCTTAACATAAGCTAAGAGGTTACAATATTCTGATATTGCCCAAGATGGAATAAAGTATGAAGCAGCTATTTGTTGATACTCATTTAATGTTGTTATCAAATAGCTGTATTATGTTTTATTCCATATTATTAGGTTACAGAATATTGCCAAAAAATTGATTTGCATAACCTGACCATTTATTTTTGAGAAAAAAATGGGCTTGGTAAAATCACAAACTTTTGAAATTTGGGTGCTTCTTCAAACCTTTTGAAGAAAACTGTTCAAAAAGTCACAAACTTTGGGTGTTTTGGTAATCAAAAGAAAAACAACTATTCTCAATCATCTTCAGTCTCTTATTCCCTTGAACACTAAGGCTGGTATTCTGAAAGAGAGACTAACTTTAGTCCCAGGTTTAAACCAAGGTTAGTCCTACAAGAGTGGACCTTTTTCCCTTTCAAAATACTGTGAAAGTTAAATGTAACGGGTGAGAAAATTCCTCTTGGATGGGCCGAAACGGCCCATCCATGAGGAATTTTCTCACCTGTTACAGCACATATTTATAGCATGTTGAAAGGAAAAAAGGTCCACTCTTGTAGGACTAACCCTGGTTTAAACCTGGGACTAAAGTTAGTCTCCCTTTCAGAATACCAGCCAAAGATACTGGGCATTGGTTATTCATAGGTTAAACAATGTAATTACCAATCAGAGACATCGTAAGAAAATGTTAAAGGTGCATTACAGGGACATAGAACGTGTATTTTGATTGCGTACTTGCAGGCCTCTGACTGTGACAGTCTGACGATTCCCGTACTCAATTTTCATGTTCGTTCATCACGTTCCATTTGAAGCCTCTGCGGTTGGGAATATTTCCAGAGCTTTGACAGCTAAGGGACATAACAACGGCTCCATAATGTAGTGTGCACACAGCAACCAGTTCTGCTATGTCCGATGACATAGGAGATGGCAGAACTTACGGCAGATGGCATTGGATGGCAGAACAAATAATTATGTTTGATGCAATCGTCCAATGGTGGCGCACTGGGGTGTCAACAATTTGCTGATCAGAGTCAATTCCCATTGTTGTTCTTCCCTGGTACTTGGTGCTTATAACATGTTATATCATGTAATGAGCCAATCTTGGAATAGTGAATAGTGGTAGACCTGGTGGGGGGTTAATAGTCATAATTACTATCAGTCATATACCAAAATATAAACTTCATAAATGATGACTATTGCTGGGATGTTAACCCCATTTTTAAGTCTCTAATGCCAGCCAAACAATTGTACTAAGCAAGGTTGGGTTAGACTGCTATTGTAATTATGACTAGTAAATAAAAAGCATTGAAAGTGTTTGGTATATTATGCATATGGTAGGTTCATATCGAGGGTTGAAAATCAGAAGGACGTAACTCGGCACTGAAAGAAATATTAAAGAATTTCTTTAATTCTGCTGTAATACTGCTTTTGAGAAATGTGATGTTTAATATTTTCTACTAAGCAAATCTATTCATTACTCAAAATGTAAACATCTCATAAAGTTCATATATGGTACTGTAAGCAAACATTATGTAAACTTTAGTAAACAAAGAACAATTTTTAATTATGAACAGCAGAATTAAAGAAATTCTTTAATATTTCTTTCAATGCTGAGTTATGTCCTTCTGATTGTCAACCCTCGATATGTTGGCAGACACTAACCTTTTTACATCCATGCTTTTCATACAACACCTATGTTTATGCACCTGGCGCGCAGATTATATTAGAAAGACTAGCGTCAGCTCACGTTGCAAATGAAGTGTGAAACCACTATAAATGGTTGTTTTGTGATTCAAAAAGCACCAAAATTGTGTGCAACTTTGTGTGCATTTTGCTGATCATTTTTCTAAAAGTGCCCAAACTTACCAAAATTGGGTGCTTTTAAAGACCTAGTTTTTTTTACAAAATTAAAGGTGCAACAAGTGATTTTGAGGCTCCCAAATATCGTGTCACAATGGTAATTTCATATAGATTAGACACTCCATAGATTTCTTACCTTGTATTTGGCTACACAAATTTCTTAAGAGAGAGAAAAAAGGCAATTTTGATTTGTTTTTATTTCAATATAAAACAGGGCGAATTTTGTATTTGCTCCTATACGAAATTAGAAATTTATCAATTTTTGTACCAAAGAAAATTGTTTTAGCTTAATCCTTTCAGATTGGGATATATTTGATGGAAAAGCTTTACATCAGAGCAAAAATCAGTACTTTTGATTTTTAGGGTCACCTGATATGTGAAATCTCTCGTTGTACCTTTAGCTTGTTCTGATTACAGCACAAACATTTTTGTTTAGGTTTGTTTTATTCACACTCCTATTTGGATATTAACATTACCAAATTTTAATGGTTGTCTTAATTATGTGTACTCTATTTTTTCTCCTGTAGAGGGCTAAATTGTTATGTGAGCGCAAGATGGTTGTAAGTGCAATAGCTGCCATGTATTAGGATAACTCTTAATTTATCTTTCCTTACCAAAGACTTGGCATAATTTATAGTATGTTTGATAGGAATTTTTGACAAACGGCAGCTATTGCACTAAACGACCTTAATGCATTTACACAGCGAAATGTTTCAAAGCAATCATGTAAGTTTTCCTTAACTCCCTGTACATATAACAGTCTAGGTCAGCTATGGTGTGTGGTGTGCAATACACAAGTTAAAAGTGAGATTGTATGGCATGCTCATATACAAGGAAGGAAACATAAAGATGTAAGTAGCAGTTAAAGTAACTCTCCCTGATTTGGGGAGAAATATGGCAAACAAATTTCCTCTGATTTTAGTCTTAAGGTAGGATCATCGGATAAAAATGGTCTTACAGAAAAATGACCATAAAATCAAAACCCCTAAATCCATTAAAGCCAAACTTAAGTATGGTAAGGATTGAACTTTCCTCCACATGCAGTTTCAAGACTATGATTTGTTAGTGTTTTTTTTTTAAATACCCTAATTTTTACATTAAATAATTTTTCCCAGGCTAAATGGATGGTGCTTTTAAGCTGCAACTCCAGGGATCTGTGTATAAACAAAATACCTAAAATATCACATTTTTTTAAATTAAGTGTTTAATTCTTTCAGATGGGGATATTTTGATAGAAACCCTTACACCAGTGCAAAAATCAGAATTTTCAAATTCTTTAGGGACACCTGTTATTTGAAATCTCTTGTTGCACCTTCAAGACATGGATCTCTTATTTTAATTTCTTAAATTGCTATTTCAAGATGCATGGAATATTTCCAGCCAAACCCTTTTCAGGAAGTTTTAGTGAATTAAAAACAAATTCAACCTTAATCCAGAATTTCAACATCACAGGAAATTGAAAAAATATGAAATGTGATATCATTGCTTTAAATCAATAGCCCATGATTTGAGGATAATTTTCAGTTGACAATTTAAAAGGTGCTTGTTCCTATTTATGTGTATTGTGTTCTCTACTTGATATGAGAGCCTGGCACTTGCACATACACCCCATTAAATACTGTGGGAAACAAACTTGCGGTTTTGATGGGTAGATGCAAATAATGCATGTTGCCAAGTCCTATTCGTTACTGGCTAATATTGATGGTTAACCACTAAAACGTCAGTTTTTTGTTTATATCTTGGGAATGAAATGGATTTGAGGGCTCAAATTTCAGGACGACAATGAGAAAAATACGGCCTTTCATCTGATATCAAAATCGATACTACTTCCGGGTAAATCAGTGGGGTCCCAAAGACTATCGGAACACGCACCTTTAAAACTTTATTCTGATTTTTAATTGAATGATATGTCCCATCAAATACATCAATTTCATTTTAAATTTGGGAAAAAAGTAATAACATTCAGTTTGAATGAAATATTATAATACCTTTACAGCCAGACTGATAAAAGATTGGTTGTGGGTGATTTTAAATGCAAAAATAATTGGTAATTTCATGAAAAGTGGATGATTTACAGCTAAACTTATTTGAGGTAATTTTATTTCATACAAAACAAATCCAACCCTGTTAAAGCCATACAATATAAAAACCTCAGCTGGTGTGTTTTAAAAGTGGGTGTTCCAATAATGGCCCGATTTTTGTTTTCCCTCACATAGAGGTATAAAAACAAAAACATTACCAATTTTAAGTTAATAGTAAATTGGTCCAGCCTTTGGATAGTAGAAGCAAAAATGTGTACTAAATTGGCCCATAAGACAGTGCAAGTTAATTTATATGGTATAACACATTCCGAGACGTTTTTGTTCATAAAATGAAAATTAAACATTTCCTGGGCCTAAAATTTCACTGGGGTAGTGAGAAAAATATGGCCTTTCATTTTGATGGAGTGAAGTGGGGGAACGAGGTTGTCGATTAGGTCACCAACCTTTAAGAAAGGACAGACTATTTTACTTTTAAGCAGAATTAGTTAAACGATTGTGTGTTAATTGGTCTTAATCAGTAGGTTTTATGTGATATTCATGCAGTGTAAGAATTAAAAATCCTTGCCCCATACTCTTAACGGTGAAATAAACAAGTGATGAATGCTATTTAGTGCCCAGAAACCTCCTGATGTAGCTGAGCAACACTTATTTTACACTCTGTAACACACATAAAGATCTCTGCACAATGTATTTTCATGTATCATTTTTTAGAAATGACAATTTCTAGCTATTTCTGATCCGCCTGTATAAATCATTGTTACTGATTTCAGCGATTTATTCAGTTATGGGTCAAAATCATCATTATGAAAGTGGCCCCTGGTTCACTTCAAATCTTGGTGAACAAGGAGACACTTCTTTCAACCAAGTGTCTCCTGGTTCAATGCCTCTTATTTTCATCCTTAAAGGAGAACCTGTATCAAGAACAACTTGCACAATATACGCTATAAAAACAATTATTGAACACATATGGAGTGCTTTCATGGGAAAACGGAATTATACTAACCATAAAACGAATTAAAACATTTTATCTGACCATACGCTATTTGAAATTCGCGCTAGAGTATATGGGATATGTATTTGTGTTATGCGATACGGACGGCACAGTAGCGCCATACACCTTCACACATGATGCTTTCATAATGTGTATTTCCTATGGCATGTATGATGCAAATGTACTGACCGTATCGCATAACATGTTATACTCTAGCGCCAGTGGCGTATCGGGCCTTCGCTCTGAGGGGGCAAATTTCCCAGTCTTTGGAAATTTTCCCTCTCAGGGGGGTCAAAAGGCCAATTTTTCCCGGTCAAGGGCTAAAAAACGGCTGATCTAGCATGATTTTTGCAAATTTTTTCCAAGCCAAAGTCGTCAGGGGGGGGCAACCTTCCCCCTACCCCCGCCTGTTACGCCACTGACTAGCGCGATTTTTAAGTAGCACACATGGTCAGACTAGATGTTAGGTTTCTGTGGTTTTAATTCATTGTTAGGGTTAATATAAATCCATTTTTATGAAACCACTCGATATGTGGTCAATAATTATTTATAGTGTATATTGTTTAATATTCGTTGTACGGGTTCTCCTTTAACTGAGAGTGACTTTGCCAATCTGAGAACTTTCTGCATGTGTGAAATCACAAGCAAGCTTTTTGGTGCAGTGACTGAGCTCTGTCCCCCTGCAGAAAAATACAGTGTCTTACATTTTTGGAGATTTTGAGTTTGATACAGATATTGTAATTAGGTATATAGCTCTTTCAGATACAACAGTTTTGGCAATAAAAATTCAAAAATGGATTGTTTCATGGAAGAACTCATCCCAGGATCTACAAAATACATCAACTGCATAGAATAACATCAAATGTGCAGTGAAAAATTTGTTGACAAATGAAAGGGATAAGCAGCAATTTGCTCAATCTGGAATATCAGAAAAAAATCATAAAATCCATACATTATGTTTGTTACTAGCATGGATGTGCTAACTTAACCTGCAAGTGGTTGGCTTGAAATCTGCATATTAAAGACAAAACATAACATTTTATTTTATTCTGGAATTTTTGTACATGCATATAAAAATTCCGACTGAAAGTCAAAAACCTTTCCCCTAACAAATATCCTAGATTTTAAAGCATGATTGTGCACCATGACCTGTGCTGTTTCACCTCAAACACATAAATGATTTTTGTTTATCTATTCTTGTGTTCAGCATAATACCTGTTTTAGTGTGCATTTAAAATCACCATGACTGCATCATTTGCATGATGGTATAACAGATTTTTCAAACTTCATTAACTATTTGGTGATTTTACCCGACATTAAAGTTGTTTAATGAATTGTACCACTTACCTGATTTACTCTATATAATAAATTTTCAATTTTTTTTATCCTCTTGCATTATCGCAAAATCCCTTTACGGTTAAATTGCCAGTAGGTTTGCAAATTTTATATTTAACTGGATCTAAAATAATTCATCCCAGATATTTACTGGATAAATGGGGAAAGAACATACTATAGGACTGTATGTAAATGTAAGGCCTGTACGGTATAGAAAAACAATGCACTGGACAGGAGTAGAAATAAAAATTACTGTGCACTGTGGAAAAAACCTTTTGCTACTGGTTGAGTGCTCGCTGTAACATCACAGTTCACTTTCTCTGTAAGTTATTACATTAGTACTATTGGCATTGTTGTCTTACTTGTAATAATCACGTTCCTATTTTGTGCGCTTCTACCCTTTTTTTTTCTTGAACTTTTTGCAATATTGGTCTATCCATGATCGTGTTTTTTGGTAGCAAGTGTTTTTTAAATTCTCTGTAGTTACATAGGTTTATATTATTGTGTTTTTTATCTTTGTAATAAAGAACAGTTTATCTGTTCGAAACGCCGGTCCCATTTTGTCTGTTTTCCCGTCCCATTTTACAGGTATTTAATCTGTGCGGTGTGACATTTTGCAATTTATTGCTATCGTACTTTGCTCTGCCACAGTTCACTTAATTTCCTGGTAATTTCCCTGTGTGTTGGTTTTTTCACAGTGCACAGTAATTTTTATTACTCCTGTCCATGCATTGTTTTTCCTATACCGTACAGGCCTTACATTTACATACAGCCTAAGGATGTATCTTTCCCCCATTTGTATGTGACGCTGTAATTTGTGGCTCTCGCATACTGTGTCACAATTGTTTCTCCGCGTTACATTCCCCTCCCCGGACTGGCCAAGTTTGGTAACAACCTTGCCTCCTCCCTCATTATTCGCTTATTTCAATTTCAAGGGTAACCTCTTTGTATAGCAATTTTTTGAATCCTTGTCGGTTTTTGTACCTGCAATCCTTGGACTCACCATTACCTCTTCAAAATTACGGGATAGTTTTTTTGTGCCGATAAAATTGTGCACGTGTATACCGATAAGACATGCTATTTTCTCTTTTAAACACAAGTGAGGTACTGTCACTGCGTTTTTTACAGTAAACAGCACTACAGCTACAGGTGCTTGATAAGAAAAAATAAATAATAAATATTCCCATTATATTATTAACCATATTCATTTGTGGAATTGTCAAAGTGCATACATATTTTCAAGCTCGTACATGGATTGTTGTTCATTGTACTTACAATTCTCGCAATAATTGCAGTATGTATATTGCATAACACAGAGATTGGTTAACCTCAAATCTGTATCTATTTTTATGCAATAGATCATCCATAAGGCCAAAAAAAAAAATTGTTTGATTGTCCTCGTCCTACCGACCCTAATTTTGAACATCAGGAAAAAGTTTTTTTTCCTTTTACTGTCTGTGCAAAAGAAAACTGACCCTATTTTGGAAAATTCCTAAAAAGTTTTTTTTTTTTTTCAATTTTAACTTTTTTCAAAATGTCAAAAAAAATGATTTTTAAACAGTTTCTTAGCATGTTAGTTGGTTTCATAATGTAACAAGGATGCATTTTTGAGTAAGAATCACTGATTTTTATTGTTTGATTAACTTATTAATACAAACAAAACAATTTTCAATACAGTTTTGCTATGTGACATTAAAAAAAAAAAAAAAAAAAGTTTTCCCGACCGACCGCCCCAACTAAAAATTCCCCCCCCCCCCCCAAATTCCCCTATACAATCAAACATTTTTTTTTTTTGGCCTAATTGGTCCTTCCTGCAAGTTGATATGCAAAACCCTGAGGTGTATTGAGTTTTCCATCCCACAGTCCCCCGTTGTTGGGAAATTTCCTTCACTTCAATATAGTCATGTGATCCCACAGCAAAATCCTATTCTTAACACATAACAAACCCGACTTAACACTACGTTAGCCCACACGGTTGCTAGTCACAATTACTATGAAAATGGTTGCATTTTTCTGATTTTTGGTAAAATCGGTAAAATCACAATGAAAATGGTTGTTTTTCTGATTTTCGGAAAAGTTACTATGAAAATGGGCAGATTTTGCTAAGATTACTACATGTATGGAAATGGTGCAAAATTTCAAAGCCAACTATAAAATGGTTAAATTTTGGAACCAATATATAATGGGGTCATATTTTTGTACAATTTGGTTCACTGCTGGGTCGATTTTTGTACCCGGCGGACCGCACACCTGTACAAACAATTTTGGGTTGAGTCACATTCCAAGGGTCCAGTGAGGACACTATCAAATAGTGATGCAAATCCTCTTGTTGCCAGTAGTGATTGACTAAAGATATCACTAAATGAGCTGCTTCTGGCAGTTTACATAAAACAAAATGGCATGACTTGTTTCCCACTGAAAACCCAGGTGATCGCAACCCAGGGACCGCCAAGTTTTACGTGTTCCTAATAAACACCCCTGCTCTAATAAAAGCCCCTGCGATTTGGATTAAACAATTCAAGAAATTAGTAAGCTACCTAAATCGTATTACATGATTTAATGGCCGTAACTGTCGTAATCCGTATTCATAATCGCTGTTTCACTGCTTTTCTACAAAGTACCAAAGTGCGTTCGGGGATTCATGTGTTATAACAACATCGGACCCTCAGTAATATTGTATAAAAGTGTTTAAGGTGATTTTTGTGACTTTCCATTTTTTTACTGTAATAAACGCCCCTCTTTTGAAAAATGCACGATCCGGGGCGTTTATTAGGAACATATGTATATATAATAATTCTATCGATATGTATGCTGTAGCATGTAGCTGCTCTGAAAACGCCCAAATTCTGCACCAGCAAGCCACCTCCAGAACCGGTTCTACCGAAACTACCGCCATCTCAACCCAAATCCATCCTGAAACGAAGGGACCAGATGACCCATCTGTGTTTCCACTGGCCAAGAAAAAAAGCCAAAGTGGAAGGGAAGGAAGCAGAGGTGGTTTCTACTACCAGTGGGTAAGGCTTATAATATTGATCTTGTCATAATTCGGCTTCACCCGTATGGGGCTTAAGCGCCTGGGAATTTCCCCGTATCAGAGCTCCGCTTAACCTGAACAAATTATTCATACCAACTAAGTCATTCAAAATATATTTATAACAATAATGAATCCGTTCTTTATAAAACAATATTTTTCCCATAGATAAAGTATTTTTTATAAACCAAAATTTCATGCCTAACGCGTAGAAGGAAATGAATCATACCTGCTCTGTAAATGGATCAGGCGAGTAAGCGGTCACCGAACTGATATAATGCGTATTACGCGATGAATCGCGCTCACTGACTATACGAAAAAGTACCCGAGTAGCGGTTACTTTGATCTCTCCTTAGTGGTATGCATAAACACAGGTTCAGTCACGCGATATATTTTTGTTAAAGAGACACTGGCAATTTGAAAAAAAGTGACCCTCTAGACTTTTCAGAATTGATATTTTTGGCATATACATTAGGCCCCACCTAAAATATCACGCCCAAATTCAGCGTGCTTATGGAGAATACGAAAATTTTAATTAATGACTCTGGGGACATTAATTCAGCAGACAGAGGAAGGCAGTAACACAAGGGAAAACATGGCCGAGTTGATTCCAACGGCATGCGACTTGTTTGACCTGTCTGTTGACCTTTGTGGTTAATATCAATGAGTATGGGGAGTCTATGAATTCATGTAATAGACACATTAGGGATGAAAGTTATGGGCAAATCCTTAAAAGTTCGCCTTACAATAGTACAAATTACCTGGATGTCCTCTTAGCTATTTAAATGCCCATATCTTTTTGGGGGATGTTTATTATGTGTAAATATGTCTCTATTCTTCAATGGCCAAGATTATCATTTGATAGCACAGTTGAAGAAATTTCTGTACTTTCTGAAAATGTGCCAGTGCTGCTTTAATGCGGCCTTGTGTATTGTAGAAACATAAACTTGGGGAATGAACTTTCTATCGCATTTTTAAAAATCTTGTGACCAAGCTTTTAGCCAGTTGTTTCTTATTGGATGAGAGACGGTTGTAAGGACCACAGACACACACACACACAACATAAACTTATACAGGCAGGTAATTTAAATTATGGGAGGAAAATATTTATTTTGGGCTAATTAATTAATATTTTAAACAACTATGTATATTGTGAGGTGGTGTTGTCAATAAATTGGCCAGAACCTTTGAATTTGTTTCAGAATGAAAAAATGTGTCAAATTTAGGAGCATTCACAAGAAATTGTTAGGGGCTGATGTATTAGATGCATCAAAATTCAGTGTGCAGGCATTTCAAAAAGTGGTCTTTAATAGTTTCTTTTTAGTAGCAAAATAATATGCGTTTTTTAACCTATAATTCATAAAAAACTGGTTTTCCTCAAGCTATACTTTGTTTCACCTCATTGTGGCAGTGGAAACAGGCGCGTAGCCAGCCCAGTGGTTAAGAGGGGGCAATTCCCGGTTAGGTGAATCAATTTCCCGATAACAAAGCAAAGAATCCGAAAAACGGCTTGATTTTACTAAAATCAGATTTATGTCCCGATTTCCCCTCAAAAACATTCTCAGAGGGGGCACTCGGCCCCCTCTACCCCACCCTAGCTACGCCACTGAGTGGAAAAACTACAGAATTAAGACTTGCACACAGCAGTCTATGTGCGTTTTGTAGTGTCGTCTTTATTCGACTTGTAAGATGCCCGCACTTCTTAGATGCTGCACCAGCACTTTCTCGTCCGCTGTACTGCCACAATGAGGTGCACAGAGTTGATAAAATAATATCTGTCAAGACCACTAAAGTAAAGGTGCATGTCCAAACGCTAATAGTCGTCCCCAGAAGCATAGATTTTACCGAGTGGTCAAAATTTTGGTATCAGAAGAAGCTACTATTTTTCTCATACCCTGCCTGAAATATTAGGGCCAAAGGATGTTTGTTTGGAAGGTATGAGCCAAAGGCCCATTTTATACAGTACTCTATGGGGCTTACAAAATCACGTTTCAGCTCTCGCATCAAAATGGATTGATAAATATTGGGATGAAGCTTTACAGATGGGGCTTTGGGGTGAATGCCAATCTTCAAGATGAAAACTTCTATCCAGCTTTACTTTCCTTAAATCGGGCCATCCGCCTGTAAGAGTAAACACATTTTGAAATACTAAATTTTCTAATCTAATGAAAGCGCCCTCTTTGACAGGTTATCTGAATGTTGTTTGAATTTGATACCTGGCAGGTACCAGCAGACTTCTTTGACAACTAATCAAAGTAAATCGCAAATCCACCTCAAATAAGGCTGACGTCAAAGCAACAACCTAGTTGTACAACAAATAATGCAAGCAATTCAAATTTACTGCAGGTAGTTTGGGGCTCTTAAGATAGGATGTCATGGTTCTTGCCATTAGCTTAGGGACAGGGGGACAGCCACTCCCATTATGGCTTGAAATGCATGACTCAGGTGCAGTCCTGGCACCCCTTATATAATTTTTGGCCCCCACAACACATGTGTTGGTGGACTGAGGTTATACCATGGGCGAGAGGTTGAGCAAGCGGGGCGGATGGAAGAAAAAGCATTATCCACTCTACAGGACTAAACGATATTACTCAGTGAACTTCTAACGTTGCACGGTGATAGAACTGATGGGGAGGATCATGTGCTGCCACTTTTTGAAACGCTGATTAATATTAAGGAGATCATTGCATATTTTGAAGAAAAAATATTAAATCTAATCTACACACTAAAAAAACACACATACGTCAAGGCAACTTCTAATGTGGCATAATGATAGAATGAGGTATGGGCTGTATATGAAAATGGTCAGAATATGAAGATTAATGAGCTCATTTGCATAGTTTGAAGAAAATTCATTTACTTTCCAGATAAATGATTATCAATGAACTTCTAAAATTGTGTGGTGATTTTTAGAACATGAAAAGCATGTGTTGTATACTTTTTGGAAGGCTATGAATATGAATGCAGTCACGTGCAATTTTTAAAAATGTGATTAAACCACAATTGTGGGTCCATTCGTAATTACACAACTACATAATCTTGTATTGATTAATTAACATGAGTTCTGAATCGTTACCACCCAAAGTTGCATAATTCAACCACCCATTTAAATCATTTTTTCTATTAACAGATTTCTTTGATGCCAGTCATTTTTTCATCGTTCTTAGCCACAGTACCTCAAACAGAAAAAAATTAATTACAGAGAACACAGCTTCAACGTTCAGATAAAGACAACACAGAAAGGTACTTAACTGTTTGGTTACATGCAAAATGGGACTGACTTGAGGGTAGGTCCCACCCTTTTTTCAGCTGAAAAATACTTGGAATTGCTGGTGGGAATGCCTGAATCTTGCCCAAAGTCGGAGTCGAAAAATGTCTGGTCTACTCGCCACACACAGCAATTATGACTTCCAAATTGGAATTTGGAAGACTGGAACCTGTTGAAAAATGCAAGTTGTCCGATAGTACATAGTTTACACCCTCATGCGAAGTTAGATTTTTATCTTTTGATGATTGTAACTAGCCATGGGCAATATCGTGTTATACAGCCCACTTTTTTTCCCGTCAAAAAAATTCGCGTACAAAAGTATAGGCTTTTTACGTTGTTTGTAATGTATTGGCAGAGAGGAGTGGGCCGTAAACCTCAATAGCCTAGTTATGGATTAATGACTATAAGTAACTTAAGTGATTTTTTAGCAAAAGAAGAATAAAATAGGTTCCACAAGACTGGAACCAATTTGCCATTGGTATGGCAGCAGCCATATTTGATTGTGGCGAATTCTATGACTCCTAAACCAAATATTTTTTGGAGAAGTTTGGGATATTCTAAACCTGGAAAATCTTCCATGAAATATCTTGAAATATTGGGGAATTTAACTTTTACGCAGTATGAATACTCTGTATTCAGAATGTCATGATTGAAAACAAGAAAGTGAAACAGTGGTGGGAAATTATGCTGCCCTGTGCTTTCTGACCTTTACACATGTACTTGTTCAAAATGTTCTTTAGTTTCAGAACACATTGTATCCTCCAAAAATCTATTTTGTCCTTATTACAAAACTGAATAATACAGTGAGTGGTTTATTTTTTTATATACGAACTATGGAAAAAAAAAGATGTTAAAAAGATTGTAGAATCACGTCTGAGGGAAGTAGAAAGCCCTGAGAATGTTGAACCAGAAGAAACAGTGTTTCTTCTGCTGTAATCTTTGGCACTGTGCCATGTTGTAATCTTAAACTGTGTGTTTTTACATTTTTATAGGCTTTAGACGTCATTAGAAACATTCTTAGATGGAATATAAAATTCAAAATGGAATTTGGTATTGAAAAGCCAATTTGAAATAAAGGCTAAAAGGTTTGTCTTTTTGAAGAAAGAAGAAAATAGGTTTCAAATTTTGCAGTCAGTCTGTAGGCCATTTTGGGGCCATGGGAAATAACGGACCTTATGTAATGTGCTGACAATTTTCCTAAAACTTTACACTTTCTTGTAAAAACAGGTGACCAAAAATGTAAAATAATGGATAAGACTGCTAAAAATTTAGGGCAGGCGATGTGGTAACCATGTGGGTGGGTACTCCACATCGACTAAGAGATACTCAAGGCCTCCCATGAAGGGCTGGTTGTTTGTGTCGCATACATTCACCTGCTTAGATTTGTTTGTTTTTTGTATAAATAAGTTTGGTTTTGAGATGAATAAAAAACAAAAGTGGTGGACACCTCACAAAAAACTTGCATAGGAGACTATAAGCTTGTAGTCACATTTAGTAAATAGGGCATATGGTCAACTATATTAATTACATCTGATGATATTGGCAGAAAACTTCTTGAAAAAGCAGGCATGTTGATAAGACAATTTTTTGGAGGGTAGGCGGTACAGATGTTTTTATTCTTATGCCATGAGTAGAGAGTTAGGGTAATAACTAGCATATTTTTGTTTGCCCAAAACCATTTGTTAATTTTTGATGAACGCATTGATATTCATCCCTCTCAATAGGAGGACTTATTCAGAATGGTCACTTCTGTCCACTTTCCGGGATGTGAATTCGGTTAGAACTTGTTTCCAGTCCTTAAAAGTGGAGATACATGTTACTGAGTAGGTACGTTGCCTCCTCCCTATGAGTGTCTTTTCTCCTTACTTATTTCCATCGCTTCACCCCAAACTTCTCTAGACTTTTTATCATGCTCCTGACCAAGGATCTTAGATTTTTCCAGTCAATGACATGGTGTTCTCTGTTCTAGGTGGTCTCGGATATGCAGATGTGTTTGCTCTTGCTCTGATACCTTCTTTATGGAATTCTTTAGAAACAACAAGCCATAGCCACAGCTCCCATGATGTAACCCAGATTTGGCGCAAATGTCGCGACTCCTTGAAATTGTAAAAAAAAAAAAAAAAAAAAAAAAATCTCACCAACCACCTCAATGATTTATCGAAAAACGGGCAGCATAAAATTCACACATTTGAAGAAGAAAAAGATGGTCAGATCCATTTTTGGACACTTCCCCTCATAGTGAGAAAATCAGACGGCTCCATCAAACTTCTGGTCTACAGAAAACCTACTCATACAGATCAATACCTCAATTTCACCTCGGAACATCCGCTCCATCCGCTCCATCAAAAAATGGGGGTAGTCAGAACCCTTTACGACAGAATGAACTCGGTAGTTACCGAAGTGGAAGACAAGATCAAAGAAGAAAAACATATCTGCACGGCATTAAAAAACTGTGGCTATCCTGATTGGGTGATGGACAAAGCAAAACATCAAATGGAGAGCAAATCTAAAAAAACAGAAAATGCTAAGCCAAAAAGCGACAAAAACGGTGATAAAAAAGCAAAGGCATGGTTGTCATCCCATATATCAAAGGACTGTCCGAACGAGTCCAAAGAATATTAAAAAAACATAAGGTTGATACTGCCATGAAACCCCACTGGACGCTACGGCAAATCCTAGTCCACCCAAAAGACAAAAGGAGGACATTGAAAAAACAAGGCTGCAGAGCACAAAGCAGAGGTTCGGAAAGTCGATGAAAAACGTTTCACGTTCTGGCACGCAAGGTATCAGAAGCAAGAGCAAACAAAATCTGCCATATCCGACCACCTAGCCAGAGAAAACCATGTCATTGACTGGAAAAATCCTAAGATCCTTGGTCGGGAGCATGATTAAAAGTCTAGAGAAGTTTGTGAAGCGATGGAAATTAGAAGGAGAGGAGACAAGACACTCAATAGGGAGGAGGGCACCTACCTACTCAGTAACATGTATAATCCACTTTTAAGGACTGGAAACAAGTCTAACCGGAAATCAACATCCCGGCATTTGGCAAAAATTGGTATAGATATGGGTCCTATATACTTCCAGACTCTCGTAGGCACATCATAAACCAAACTTGAGCCCCCCCCCATTACTTGCTCGTGGCCCGTGGTAGTCGTGGATTCAACCAATGCGGCCCCTACGTCAAAAAGGTTGGACACCCCTGATCTATAAAGTAAGTTCTGGACATCCATATCGAATTTGATAGTATTGCGCATGTGCCTCTAATGATTCAGGTTTTTCAGTGATAAATGCCATGAAACTTAAAGGTGCGTGTGTTCCAATCGTCTTTGGTACCCGCTGATTTAACCCGAAGTAGTATCGATTTTGATGTCAGATGAAAGGCCAATTTTTCTCATTGTTGTCTAAATTTTGGCCCTCAAATCCATTTCATTCCCAAATATAACCAATAAACCTCGTTTTAATGGTTTACCATAATATTAGCACAGTATTGAATTGTCAAATGAGTGGTGGATAATCCCCTCAATCCATGGGTTTTCTGCCTATGGCAATGTATACAGAATGTTCGTAATATGGCTATAAAATTATTGGTATCATGGATCGGACATGCCTTGCAATACCATTTTTCATTCCTTCACAATAGCTATTTCGATTATATTCAGTGTTGGATTCTTCTTATATAATTATATCACAGAAATGTAGCATGTTAAAAATGTAGCATGATACATATCGTAGTATTAAAATTATCAAAATTAATGTGCATACTATCAGGACCAGACATGTGGCACAATGCCCCCAAACAGGACAAGTCTAATTTTGAGATTTCCAGACTTGGACAAAGCACAAGAAATAAGGTTTAAAATGACCCCAAAATAAATTTCCTTGCTCAGTAATGGAAATCTTTTAGATGATTTTGGATGATTTTGGTTTTTCATGACATAACTAATTCTTTCTTCTTGAGTACATTAATCAATAACGATTAGTCATTGGGCCATGTCATGAGCGTCCGTATCATGGATAACACCCCGGCCCGGATCAGTTTACCTCATTTGAAAAAATCCGGACACCACCACAAGCCATCCCAATACTTGTGGATATGCAAGAAAAGAATAAGGATTAGCATACATTAACTCAGTACTTGATTCAGAATACTACATTATCACATTGGTTCTTTAATGTTCTAACCTTTTTTTTATTTTTTGTCATGTCTGTCGTGTATTTCTTTTAAATTTAACTTTCAAAAACCTGCTCTATCTGTGTCTGCGTGACAAAATTTTCCAATGATAAGGTTTGTCTTCCATAGCATCCATAGAACCTAAAATCTTTAGTACTTGCAGTGAGGTTTATCCTTTATCAATACTTCACTTCTTGGTTTTAAAAATCTTGGTTATTAAAATCTATTGTGTTTTTCTAGGAGACATTGTTCATTTGTTATGGATGATTCAAAGTACTATGTGGGTTACAGTGGCAAGCTGATATTTTTATAGCATAGTTTTTAGAAATAAGCCAGTAAGTATTAGAAAATAGCAATGGTGCTGAGGGATTTGGCATTGTTAAGAATACAATTAGCTTGCAGTTAATTTATTGAGATGAATCTGCTGTATTTTCCCCTTGACTCATTCATTTCCTGTCATGAAGAATAATCCTACTTTTTCCCATTACACATGTGCCTGTGGAAGTAATTATCTCATTATATCATTGACAAACATAATCTTTCAAAAAATTACATAATTTAGGGTTTGACATATACTGCAGGGCATGAATTTTTCATACTTCAGTTTGAACATTAATGTAACCCCCAACATTTTCACAAAACGAATCCAGAAAACATTACATGACCTAATTAAAAGGAATAGGCTACCGAGGTAAAATTCAAACCAAAATTGTATACTAGTCCTATGGCCAACAACCTGGGTAATTATTATTTTCTTCAAGTGTCTAAAAAATAAATTACGCAATACATATTTGCCATTACTTGCCTTTGAGTTTCTCTGACATCTTTTTTTACCATTCAAAAAATTAATCCCTTGATCGGTAAATTATTTGGGACAGGCAAGTTTTAGGGGAACATCCATTCTCCACATATGTAATTAGCATAATGAAATGTGGCCACCACTTAGTAATATTCAACTGCATATTGGTGTCTGCATTTGGGCCATTAAACAACAACCTAAGCATATCCTCTGTCCTGATGTAATCGGAAAGACCTTATGTTGGCAAGAGTTGTGTGTCTTGTGTCCGTCTGTCTGTGTGTTGCACACCTTTTTGGTTGAACACTTTTTTTTTCAACTTGCTTTCACTTGCTTTCCTGGGCTATTCTGGACGTGTACGATAAATCAAATCAAATAGCGATATGAATAAGTCTGCATCAGTTCTTAGGGACTTCATGCTATATTCTCATAACATGCCTCCCTATTACCAATTTTTTCACCAAACATTTTTCACTTGAAAATCCAAATTTGCGGAAGCATTTTTTTTTGCCCTCTGTCCTAAGCACAGCGGCTCAGAGACTTCCCAAGTACCTTTTTTTCTTTTCGCCCTACAAATTCGTTTTTTTTCCGTGCCACCGGGCAACCTCTCATAGCACTAACACGTAATCATATGTTCCCGCACACACACGTCCCTTTTACCTTATCGAGATCTGCGCTTAAGTCTAGCGTGTTCAATTCGAACGTATAGTATGTACGATCAAGAATTATTCTCAATTGCTAGGCGCTTCTTTGTGAAACATATTTTCAATTATTTCTTCATCATCTTCAAGAATTTCTTGAAACCAGCCAGCAAGCTAGTATCACTGTAGGGCATTTAGAGGCGTACTATTGACCGAACAGGAATTGAGTGGAGCCCCTACGTTCGCCAGCGGCATGCTTAAAACAACGACGCGTAATGAGATATTTAATCATTACATGATTTACGTCACAGACAGGGTTACCAGCTCTGATTCCACTCGTACTTTCGTAATACTTTTCACCGCATGATTCCCCTACTTCTTAAAGATAAATGTCAGTAATTACAAGTTCAGTGAATATTCCAGCATTTTTACTTATTTGTAATCGCTTGTTTGTTGGTTTATTTGGTAAGATTTACCGGTTACCAGAATTTAAAGGCGGATAACAGGGGCAGGTAACCGGACGGTAACTGAGTCTAGGATTGAAGTTGAGACTGAGTCTAGGCCCGGATGTATGAGATGTCGGGCGCGGAAGGGGCGGGGCTAGATATGCGGACTGCATCATTGCATGTTTATTTTCTTTTTCTTTTGGGACCTTGGCCAAATTTTCAACTTCACGTTCTGTGCTTAACCTTGATTTTGTGACCGTTCGTGACCGTGTACTCTGCGTATAGCTGTCAAGCTTGTGTTGATACACTTGAACGATGTTACCTTCCCGGCGACAAAAGAAAGAAATGAGTCAACACGCCATTCCCCTTCGATCCTATGGTCGCGCGCAAGGGATTATGGGGGCTGGCTCTGAGCTGCTGTTGGTTCTAAGCTTGTGAGCAAATGGACACTTACACCTTAAGTTTTTGTGTCCACTACAGAGTTGGGCCCGTGTGAAAAAAATTAATGGAATTTTCTCTGATGTGGATTTAGGATTAGAAAATAAACAAATTGCCCACTGCAATAATCTGGTGTGATTTAACCAGCTAATTGAAATACAGGTCTAGGCCAGGTCTTTGGTTTC